>VDFB02129317.1:0-31495 GCA_007258455.2 Sequoia sempervirens
AAGGGCAAACCCTAAAGCACGTCCACCTTTTGAGCTTGTTTGAGTTTTAGTTAACTATTATGAGGTCCAATGAGAAGCTTAGCGCCATTTTTAATGCATGCTTGCTTTAGTGCGAATTTCTTATGATGAAATTCTATATATTTCAAGAGTGGCGTCCATTATTGCATCATCTTTTGCTCTGAAAGCTTGTATTTTCTTGAGCAACCAGCAAGCTTAAGGTGATTCAAGTGTCCGTTTTCAGCATTCTTCGAAGCTACGAGCTCAGATTCTTCAGAGGAAGTCGATTCTAGACTTCATTTCCACTTTGCATGCAGGTTTTATAAAGATTTGAAGAAGAGAGTTGCAGATTTTTCAAAAGCAGACAAGCAAACTTTCTATCTTCTGTCTTATTTCTTCTATTTCTCACCTTAGGTACTTTCTTCGCATGTCAGAGTATTTCAACACATATTCAGAATCTGATCATCTGGGTTCTTATATTTCAGCATTTGCAACAAGACCCACTTCTTAGATTTTTTCGAGTGAGAAAATCGCCCCGTAGCCTTCATTCTGAAGCTCTGAGCCTTTTTCCGAGAATTTCTTTGCATGTGGGCTTGAATCACATTTTTTCGAGAATCCAGCTATCTGGGTTTGTTCAGAATTCAGTTGTGCACGAAACCCATGTTCTAGAATTTCTTCGAAAATTTCTCCTGTCAGAAGCTATTTTTAGCCTTGTTCAGTATTTTTTCAGAAAGTTCTTCAAACATATTCGACTTTACAGTCAAAAGTCACCATTTTCAAAATGCAGTTCAATCTCATTGATTACAAGGTGAAATCAGTCCTTACACATAATTTCACCAAGACTTCAGATACGGACCTAAACCATGTTTATCCAGTGGTCAATCTGAGCAGTTTAGAAGGTGTTAGCAGCAATTCGATGAGGAATCTTGAGCGTTCCGGGTTGCTGGCAGCAGCATCCATTCCTGTTTCTATCTTCGATCTTGAGTTCGTACTTGCTTGCATTAAGCATTATGACTCGTCTTCACGACAGATCAGATCGGTTGATGGAAGAGTGGTTTGCAGTCTCAAGCCGAAGGACATAGAAAGATGTTTTGCTATTTCTCCTCGCTCAAATAACTTTACTGTTGATCTTGAAGCTTGTGAGAAGATATGGGATGCTGATCATCAACGTTCACAGAGAAAAGTTGCTCAGAAATGGTTGACAATTCAGAAAACTAACTTGCCTAAGAAGGTTGGTCGTGGTGAATTTAAAGGAGAAGTTGCTGTTTTGATCACCTTACTCAATCGAGTTACCGGCCAGTCAGATGCTAACACTTTCCATTCATGGATGTTCTACCTGATTACCAGAATCCTTGATGGCACAGAGCGTTTTGACTGGGCTATGTTAATTAGTGATTGCTTACATCAGCAGATTTCTAACTTTCTCAAGCATCACGAGTTTCATATGATATCTGATTTGGTCTACTTGGTGGCATTTCAAGGTAGTTTCAGACTTCTTAAAACCAATGGTACTCTCGGTGTTCAGCGTATTCATGAGTATTATCCACAGCTAGAGTTTTCTCAGTCTGAGCAGGACTTCCGAGGGGTGAATGATCACTTTGCCATGAGAACCGTGAGGGATCTTGATGATGAGATGCACATTCGTATTTCAGCCGAGGCCAAATCAGCAATGGAGACTTGGGCAGATTGGTTCATACAGTTTCCTACTTTCACGTACCTCCGAGTTTATGGTTATGTTGGAGAGCCTCTGATGTTGCCGAGATATCCGTCAGACAAGATTGTCTTTATGGAGTTTCTCAGGCAAATGCAGCATGTTCACTTCTTTCTTCGTAGTCGTCATAAGGCTGCGGCAAATTTTCCATTCTCATTGGGAATTTTCACATGTGATGCAGCAACAGATGCCAGGCGTATGTCTACTGAGATAGAAAGGTTCAAATTCAAGCCTTATACTGAGAGGCGTTCCTATGATCCTCTTGGACATTATGCAAATCGGTTAGAGCGAGGGATTGCACATACGCCAGAACTTGAAGACTTCTGGGCAAATTGTGAAGATGAATTCGAGGTCCGTCGTCGTCACTACTGTAGACTTACTGTTGGTCAGCTCTCTGATTACTTGTTAGAAGATGTTGATGGTTTGTCAGATGATGATGGTGAAGTTCTTCTCAATTCTTATGTTAAGGATCAAGTTGTTAGGCAGCCACTTCGCTCACCTGATTGGTATGCTAAGGAGAATACTTCTATTGAAGAGGTTTCCAGATCAGTTATCAAGACTAGTAAGTTGTTCTTGGAGAGCAAACGGACACGGAAGTCAGTTCCTGTAGCAGAGCCGCCAAAGGATGTTTCTTCGTTGCCTTCTACTTCTAGAGCAAGACCCAGAGTTAAAGCCATTATAATACCTCCGGAAGGAGTTAGACTCAGTGGAAACACAGGGAAAAGAGCTACTGGTAAAAGGAAGCAGAAACAAATTGAGAATATTCCTGAGATTCCAGTAGAGACAGTTATTCAAACTGAGCCTCACGTTTCACTTCCTAGTTCACCTCACGTTCCGCCTATTGATATAGATTATGAGCCTGAGCCACAAATTCAAGCAGGATCGGAGACAACTGAAACACCACAGGTTGATACATCAGGGACAGTTTCTCCACGAATTGAAAATATTGTTCAGTCTTGTTGGCTCGAAAAGTCTTTGGGAAGACAAAGGCGTGAACCGTCATACAACCTTGATTTGTCAGAGTTTGGTGAGCCCTATCAGAGGAGATCAAACAAGAAGATTAAGAAACAAGTGCACATCGAAAAGACCCCTGAATCAGAGATTGTGATAGAAGTTGCAATGCCTCCAGAAGGTAAAAGCTTGGACGAGGTCGAAGTGGGTGATTTTACATTCACTAAGGCAAATCTTGGCAGGACCACACGAGAGACAGATGTATATCTTCTCAAGATTGTTACCAATAATCTTGAAGAGCGTATCACGAAGGATGGAGAAGATAAGGCTTTACCCAAAACTGAAATTAGTCAACTTCGTCAATACATTTCTGATCTTGTTCATGGGAATCCAAATAGAGCACCGGTTCTTCCTCAGCACACACCTGCAGAGAAACGAAAATTGGATCAGTTAGTCAGTCATGGCAGACTTTTGGATGATTGGATTGACAGTTTAGTTGCTGCTGGTAAGACTCTTCTTGCAGATTTATATCAGTTGAGGAGTGAGGCACACAAACTCCGTCAGGGTATTCAGTTACTAGATATTGCAGTTGCAGAGAGCTTGGCAAAGGATCGCGTTCTTGTATCTCAGTTATCAGTTGCATGCGATGCTTTGGAGGAGATCGAAGATCAAGAGAAAGTCTTCACTTGGAAAGAGCAGCACCTTCTCAGAACAGAAATATGTGAGAAAATCTCTTCCAAGTTATTTTCACTGAAGGATGACGAAGTTGGAGTGCTTGCACTTGTCAGTGGCTTCGTTGTTCAGATCCCGTGTCATTATCTTCTCGAAGATGGCACGTATGTTGAGTTGGAAAAAGTTCAAGTGGAATTCGAGAAGCTGATTTTTGACAGCCTTGAAGGTGAACCTAGGGCGCCAAAATTAGAAAATGTTTCAGTAATTGCAGCCAGTTTGAGAAAGGCGACTGAAGAATGCAAAGATGGTGTGCACACAATTACTGAAAGTGGCGTAGAACTAAAGAAATGACTGCTATTTTGAAGATCAAAGCGCCGATGATGTGAGATCGATGAGTTCTTGGTCAAGTGTTAGACCGAAGCTGACATGGAGTGATCTCGACAATAGAACGCGCTAATTTCTAGTGGTTGAGTTCCTCCGAAAATGGGGCTTTTAACTAGACTTCCAGCCTTCACCACCTTGTCGAATTTAACACATGCTTATCTCATCCCTAATTATCAACATTGTGATAGGGATTAGGGTTTAACCCAAGGTAGTGGCCAGCTTAACTTTTGTTAAATAAATAAGGACTCCTGCATGCTTGCACATTGTCCAATTAGGGTTATCGGTACCCGCTTAAACTGAGGGTAGTTGCCCAGTTAACTGTATAGTTTACTTCATTAGGGTTAGGGCGCATGACTTGCATGCATTGCAAGAACTGTAGTGAACTCAAGGTGATTTTAGGGTTACCTACACCTCGATGTATATAAATAAGAGCTTTTGCTCATTTGTAAATAACTTTTGCTTGAGAGAGAAATATATGCTGCGCCTACCTTGCCCCCAATATTGCTCTTTATGGTATTTGTTCATGTGTCTTCATTATTGCAATTGATTGTTATGCCACATAGGGTTTCGAAAGATTGTAATGCTGGATTCTTCCATAGTTTAGAGAAATCTGTCTTGTGAATCTTTTATTGTTATGATCGAACGTTATGCCACACAGAGTTTCGTAAGATTGTCATGATAAAACCGTTTTGTGAAGTGTTTACTATGCTGATCGAGTGTTATGCCACACAGGGTTTCATAAAGTTTTCATGGTGAATCTTCTCTTAGATTAGGAAAATCTGTTTTGTGAATCTTTTGTCATTACGATTGAGTGTTATGCCACATAGGGTTTCATAGAGATTTTAATGATAAAAGCTGTTTGTGAGTCTTTACTATGCTGATTGAATGTTATGCCACATAGGGTTTCATAAGATTATCATAGCAAATTCTCAAATCTGTTTTGTGCTTAATAAACTTGTTCAGATTGAGATGATAGTTGCGCCACCTTGCCTTCAAGTAGAGAATCTGAATGCGTTTATCGTCCGATAGTCATAACCTTGCTCCGTTTCCTCTTGCTCTGTTTTCCTGAGGAGATTGGATAGATATAAGTTGTAGTTTAGTTGATTTGCGAAACCAGAGAAAACTCAGCTGCAACGTGTAAGTTCTTTCAAGAAAGCCTTGTGCCTCTAGCAGCTGAAACAAAAGACAGGACATAGTTTTAGCTTATTTTTCCTTTGCAAGTACATTTGTCAAAGCATAACGAGGGAGCTTCCCCTCCATAATTTGAAGAGCACTCTGGTCATGTGAGTGTGTATAGCCGCTCATAACAACTTCTACTCCAGAGGTGTTAGGCTGTTACTTACCAACACGTTGTTGAGTACTTTGAGGCTGTGAAAAGATCAATCAGCATTGATAAATTTGGAGAGCTTCACACAGAGGTTCTACAGTTGCAGACAGAGGTTTCATATTTGCAGTTCTTTGTTCTTATGCAATAACTTGAGGGTTTCTTGGTGGCGTCCTTCTACAGCTTCAGGGATTCTTCTTTCAGAGATTCTATTTCTTGCTTTCATGGCCGTACGGCCTGCCTTGGGTTTTGTGCCTTGAGAAAGGCGTGTGAAGATAATAAGTGAAACGCCTCTCTTTTGTGAGGGCTTTGGCATCTATCATTGGCGGCTAGTCTTTTCAGAGCCTTGTGACCAGTTTCTGAGCAGGAGAAGCCACTTCTGGAGTCTTGGCGTGCATTCATGCTTGTTTTCACCATTTCCAGCTGTAGATCTGGCCAGTTCTTTATTTAAAATAATCTAGAGCCTTCTTGGTATGTTTATCTTTCTAATCTATTTGTTGGAGTTAAATAATACATTCTGTACTTTCCTTTTGAAGAAATAAGATCAAATTCATCTTTTATGAGCAAAAATATGCTGCGCCCCTTCTCTTCTGTCTATTAAGATTTCTCTAAAAACTTAAAAAAACATTTAAAGACTTAAGAAATTGAGGGTTTTGAGCTGAGAGCCAGCAGGGCTCATCACAGTGGTATCAGAGCTCACATCCTGCCAGCTTGTGGGGTTTGAGAAATTTATGAAGTCAAATAAAGAGGGTTTTGGCAAGTCCTATTTCAGAGGAGGTCCTAGAAATCAAAGAGGCGACCAAAATCCTTTTCCACCATTTCCGTTTGCAGATCAGGAGGAGGAATTAGATTGGGACAATATGGCGAACAGGGCTGGAGAAAGTTCTCACAGGAATACTTGGGAGGATGAGGACAGAGAAGCCAAAGACGTGCTTAGAGGCATGGTTGCAGGGCAAGAACAGGTAGCAACTATTCTTCAACAACTCAGCACGAATGTTCAAAATTTGTCAATAAACAGAGCTCGTAGTTTGGATTCAGATAGAGATGGCAGTATCCATAGAGAGCCACAGAGGATTATAGATCCAGTACGCACCTATGAGAGAGCTACATATCCCACGTTCACCAGAGATGATGCTGAGGAAGTGGACGAAGCTGAACAAGGTGGTGAAATAAATTTTGCAGATAATATTATGGCTATGCATGATGAGTGGGATAATTTGCCACCAAGGGTTAAGGAGCACCTTAACTTTGACAGGTTCATGAGCCAGAAGAGAGAGCACACCAGGAACAGGAATGACAGGCGTCCTAGACACAAACAGAGTGATCTTAAACAGGCAACCAGCAAACTAACCTTAGTTCACTTTGATGGCAGTGGCAGAGTTACAGCACGTGCCTGGGTTAGTAAACTGGATACTTTCCTGACACTACGCCCCATGCCTGAGGTGGATGCCATTCGTTTTGCAGCACTTCATCTTGATGGCGTAGCACATGACTGGTGGATTCATGGTATGACTACTCTTCATCACGACAGGATTACCTCGTACCAGGAGTTTACTGATAGACTGGTAGAGAGATTTGACAGAAGGGATCCTGAGCTTTTCTTCAGAGATTTAGCACAGCTGAAACAGTTAGGTAGCTTGGAATCGTACATTGGTGAATTTCAAAGACTATCTGTTATGGTGACAGGGATCTCAGAGAGAAGGCTGGTCATATTATTCATTGAAGGTCTTTTCGAGCCCATGAAAGGTTGGATAAAAGCATTTGATCCACCTACCTTACAGGAGGCAATGAGGAAAGCTCGCAGCATGGAGCTATCTACACCTCGTAAGCCTTTTAGCTCGAAGCCTACCACATCATACACGGAAAATAAATCAGATCCAAAGAAGGCTGATAATACAGATCAGAAAAAGAAATTTGCAGCCCCTTTAGATCGAGAAACCATGAATGATTTGAGAAGGAGAAAACTCTGTTTTTACTGCAAAGGTCCGTATGATTTTAATCATGATTGCCCCCTCAAACCAAAAGGGCAAAACAAGCACATGGAGTGGTTTTATGAGGAAGAACCATTGACTGATTTTTC
Source organism: Sequoia sempervirens (assembly GCA_007258455.2). Taxonomy (NCBI): domain Eukaryota; kingdom Viridiplantae; phylum Streptophyta; class Pinopsida; order Cupressales; family Cupressaceae; genus Sequoia; species Sequoia sempervirens. The sequence continues at coordinate 7,120 of VDFB02129317.1, forward strand.
TGATCAGCGAGCTCCAATCTATGATACAGATGGAGAAGAGTCAGAAAATGAAGCAGAAATTGCAGAGGAAACAGAACTTAAGGAGGCTCATATGTCCAGCATGCAGAAAGAGGGTTCTTTCAGACTCCGTGGGATCCTAGCTGGTCAAAGGGTCATATCTCTCCTTGATACAGGTGCAACCCATAACTTCATCGATTCACGGTTGGTAGAGAAACGGGGTATTCAAACTCAGCAGTTTGAAGGCATTCGTGTGAGGGTTGCAGATGGAAACACTCTCGATTGTGAGAGGATGATACCTGACTTGCCTTTGAAACTTAACAATTTTGAGTTCAAGGCAGATTTTTATGTGGTAAACATGGGTGGAACTGATGTAGTTCTTGGCATGAAGTGGCTTCATGCAATAGGAGAGTTCACGCTTAATTTGCGTGACATGGAGATGAAGTTCACCATTGATGGCACAAATCATATTCTCAAAGCCATCAGGGACAGCAACCTTAGGGAGATTTCACTTCGGAGAATGGAGCGTTTGATTCGTAATGATATGGTAGAGTGGGCTGCTGAGTGCAAGCTAATGCCTTCACAGTTGGATCAGCAAGCTTCTTCATACCATCCAGATGTGCAGGAACTTCGAATCAAACATGCTAAGGTATTCAGTGCTATTCCACCAGGCAGGCCTCCTGATAGAGGTATTGAGCATATTATAGAGCTGGAGGAGGGCACGAAACCGATTATGATTACTCCTTACCGGCACCCCAAGCGTCTGAAAGATGAGATTGAGAAGACTATTCAGGAGCTATTAGCTATGGGGCACATCAGGCCGAGTAAGTCACCCTTTGCTTCATCAGTTGTTTTGGTGAAGAAAAAGGATGGTACACTTAGAATGTGTATCGATTACAGAATGCTCAACAGGAAAACCATTAAAGAACAGGTATCCTATTCCTCGGATAGATGAGTTGATAGACGAGCTTCATGGAGCTTGCTACTTCTCAAAGATTGATTTGAGAACAGGTTATCACCAGATCAGAGTCCGAGAAGAGGACATAGAGAAAACGGCGTTCAGATGTCACTGTGGACACTTTGATTTTTTGGTTATGCCATTTGGTTAACCAATGCTCCAGCCACGTTTCAGTCGACAATGAACAGGGTTTTCCATCCTCACTTGAGGAAATTTGTTTTGGTGTTCTTCGACGACATCCTGGTTTATAGTAAATCATGGGAGGAACATATGGTTCACTTGGATGAGGTTCTGAGTATACTTGACAGGGAGTCCTTGTATGCCAAGGAGTCCAAGTGTGCTTTGGGCATGGCAGAGCTTTTATATCTGGGACACATCATCAGCGGTGCAGGAGTCAGCATGGACCCAGAGAAGGTTCGAGCCATCATTGATTGGCCTACACCTGAGACTTTGACACAGCTCAGGGGATTTGTAGGATTGTGTGCCTTCTATCGTCGGTTTGTTAGTGGGTTCTCGCGGCATGCTGCGCCACTAACCGATTTGACTAAGAAGGTGCTTTTGAGTGGACACCATTAGCACAAGCGTGCTTTGAGAAGTTCAAACTTCTCATGACTTCGTGTCCTGTTTTGGCTTTACCGGACTTCACTAAACCCTTTGAGTTACATTGCGATGCCAGTGGTGAGGGTATTGGTGCAGTTATTATGCAGGATCGACACCCTATAGCTTTTGAGAGCAGAAAGCTAAGAGGGCCTGAACGGAGTTTTAGTATCTATGATAAGGAAATGTTGGCTATCATGCATGCGATGGCCAAATTCAGGCAGTACTTGATTGGTAGTAAGTTCACTGTGAAAACCGATCATAATAGTCTGAAGCATTTTCTTGGGCAGCGAGATCTTAATGAGAGACAACAAAAATGGGTCAGCAAGCTTCAGTCTTACGATTTTGACATCTCTTATGTCAAGGGCACTCAGAATGTGGTTGCTGATGCTTTATCTCGCCGTCCTCACTTGGGTTCTATTACATTGGTTTCAGAAGACTGGAGACACCTGATAGTAGCAGAGTATGCTAAGGACCCATGGGCCTCTAGCATAGTAGATGGATCAGTGTTGGATGACAGGTATTCACTTGTAGATGACCTTATCATCTACAAAGGGAGGATTTTATTGGTCCCAGGTTCTGAGATGAGGGACAGGGTTTTGAGGTCATTGCATGATTCACCCATGGCGGACATCCCGGGTACTATAAGACCTATCGGCAGGTACGGGAGAGATTCTCTTGGAAGGGTCTCAAGTCCTATGTTCTCCAGTATGTCAGGGAATGTCTTGTTTGTCAGCAGAACAAGCAAGAGCACACATACCCTGCAGGTCTTCTACAGCCGCTTCCTATTCCTGAGAGGAAGTGGGATTGTTTATCCATGGATTTCATCACGGGCTTGCCAAAAGCTCAAGGGAAGGACAGTATTTTCGTGGTGGTAGATCGATTGACGAAATATGCACACTTTTTCGCAATCACTACTACACACACGGCTACTCAGATTGCTGATTTGTTCTTCCGAGAGGTATTCAGGCTGCACGGTTTACCTCGCAGTATAGTTAGCGACAGGGACAGCAGATTTATGAGTAACTTCTGGCAGGAGTTATTCAAGCTTTGTGGGACAGAGCTCACCCCTAGTACCAGCTACCACCCCCAGACAGATGGGCAGACGGAGATCGTCAACAAATGGGTGGAAGGGTACTTGCGTAACTATAGTTCAGGGCAGCAGAAGGCATGGGTGAGGTGGTTATACTTATGTGAGTACTGTTACAACACCACCCATCACATGAGCATCCAGATGACACCATATCGAGCGTTATATGGATATGACGCTCCGAGCTTTCTTGACTTATTGCTGAGTGACAGTAGAGTTCCCAGTGCTGGTGATTTGTTACAGGAGAACCAGGATATTATGAGAGCACTTAGGGAAAATATACAGAAAGCCCAAAATCAGCAAAAACAATATGCTGATCAGAGACGAGTAGAGCGGTCTTTCGAGATCGATGATTTGGTGTACCTGATGCTTCAGCCGTATAGGCAGTCTACCCTTCGCAAGAAGGGCTCCGAGAAACTTAAGCCGCGATACTATGGACCTTTCAGAGTTGTCAGACGTGTGGGTCAAGTGGCTTATGAGCTGGATCTTCCGGTGGACAGTAGAGTTCACAACGTGTTCCATGTGTCGCGCCTCAAAAAGGCGTTGGGACAACACGTAATTCCTTCTATTGATTTGCCACCCCTGGATGATGAGGGCAAATTAGTTTTGATACCTGAGGCCATTCTGGATTCCAGAGAGCGTCATCTTCGGAGGCGGGTCATCAGGGAATACTTGGTTAAGTGGAGGGATCTACCGCAGAGGATGCGACATGGGAGAGTGACAGTGTTCTTCAGCATCCAGCTTTGAGTTTGCTTGTGGACAAGCAAATTCGGGGAGGGCGGACTGTGATGTCCCCTCGCTAGACAGTTCTCGGGAACAGTGTGTTAGCCCTTTATTGGACCCTTGTGGGCTAGCCAGTTTGGATAGAGGGTCAGTGATGTTTTTGGAGAGTTTGATTGTTCGTGTTTTCAGTGGACAGTGTTTGGATCACAGCGAGCGTTTGCATTCCAGGAGTTCACGCTTCTGACGGCACGAGATTATCCTGAGTTTTGAGCATATTACGGAATTTTAAGTGATTAAGTTAATTTATTAACTTAAAACGCCTTTTTATTAAAGTCACATTGACTTTAATTATATTTTATATCACTTAAATGTCAAAAGGGGGATTATAATATTTTAATAACTTAAAATATTGAAAAGTGCGCTCAAGGTATTTATGGCAACTATTGAAAAAGGATTATATTAAAATATTAAAATATTTTAATGATTGCAAAGGCCGTACTTTTCTTGAAATGCGTGCCATTTGGTATAAAGGCATTTCCTGGCAATAGAAACTCATAACTTTGACTATTTCGATTTGCCTTGTGCATTTTCTTCTGAGCATTCTCCTGTGACCAGGGTTTGATCATTTTGTCCATTGGAGAACGGAAAACTCTTCAGTGTTGAGTACTTTTGAGGCTGTGAAAGATCAGCTGAATCAGTACAGTTGAGAGCTTCACACAGAGGTTCTACAGTTGCAGACAGAGGTTTCATATTTGCAGTTCTTTGTTCTTATGCAATAACTTGAGGGTTTCTTGGTGGCGTCCTTCTACAGCTTCAGGGATTCTTCTTTCAGAGATTCTATTTCTTGCTTTCATGGCCGTACGGCCTGCCTTGGGTTTTGTGCCTTGAGAAAGGCGTGTGAAGATAATAAGTGAAACGCCTCTCTTTTGTGAGGGCTTTGGCATCTATCATTGGCGGCTAGTCTTTTCAGAGCCTTGTGACCAGTTTCTGAGCAGGAGAAGCCACTTCTGGAGTCTTGGCGTGCATTCATGCTTGTTTTCACCATTTCCAGCTGTAGATCTGGCCAGTTCTTTATTTAAAATAATCTGGAGCCTTCTTGGTATGTTTATCTTTCTAAATCTATTTGTTGGAGCTAAATAATACATTCTGTACTTTCATTTTGAAGAAATAAGATCAAATTCATCTTTTATGAGCAAAAATATGCTGCGCCCCTTCTCTTCTGTCTATTAAGATTTCTCTAAAAACTTAAAAAAACATTTAAAGACTTAAGAAATTGAGGGTTTAATAGAGATCCAAGGCTCATCACAGTTTGCAAACATTTCAAACGAATTCCTAATGAGACTATTATAGGAATATACTTTGGAATGGCTATTGCTTTGATTGGATTTCAATATGAATAATGTTTATATCATATCATTATGCCTACTAATGTTAGTAAAAATAGATGTTATCATGGCTTATGATTTAACATCAATTTCCAGTGACTAATATTTGTGTGCGGAACATCAATTTCTAGTGACTAATATTGTGTGCAGAACATCAATTTCCAATGACTAATATTGTGTGTAGGACCTAAACCAAGATTTATCTTATAAAGGGCATTTCAATTGGTAAACTTATACTCTTAAATGTATTACATTTCTTATTTTAATTGGAATTGTGATTTTAGGGCAAAAAAATAGGAATATCCCCAAAGGGGACATTACATAGGCACACAACTTGTTGGGTTGGATGTCCAAGAAGGGTGAGGTCATTGGTGAGGTGTTGCATTAGAATCATTTGTGTGATGGCCATGTCTCTATTGTCATGCCCACCATTATTATCTTGACATTTCTAAGCACCCAAGAAGGCAGCCCCATGCTATCTATTGACTTCATCAATGCATTCATTATCTCCATGAGCATTCATTGACAATATTTTGAAGCTCATATTAGAATCATTTTTGTGCGATGGCCATGACCAAGTTGCCCACACCCACCATCATTATTATTTTGTCATTTCTAAGCATTGGGGAAGGCAACCCAATGCAGTGTATCGGCTTCATCAACACATTCATTCTCTACATGAGCATTCTCATTGACGAGATTTTGAAGCTCCTAGATTTATCACTCCCATCGAGAGCAATTCCTTTCCAAGAATTTCCTTGTCTATGATTGAGAAGAAAAGAGACAAATGATGGTAACCGATTTAGTTGCAAGGACAACCACGATTTATGTGCTTTGTTTAGTGGAGGACAACAAATAACATTTAACTTACATCTAGGTTTTCACTTGATTTAGCTCTAATAAAGATACATAACAAACATACATAAGTCTTGCTTCTATGTATCTTTAGTACATCTAGCTTTTGTTATATAAATTTTAATCATATTAAAATATTTTTATATAACATTATTTAATATCAAAATGCGATCTCCCACCCAAAATTCCTTAAATTCGGATGTTGATCAAACAATAAATGTTTTGATGACGTGAGCGAAAAGGTTGTGGTGTCATTGGTAGATATTTAAGTATGTGCATAGGTGAGTATAGGGCCTTACATGGTGAGTCACAAGGCCCTAATAATGTCAATGACTCCATGTAAACAAGGCTTGGAAGTTGCGCATCATGGAGATAGTGAGCCTACAAGCAAAAATGAAAATATCCCCACCAAAGGAAAGCATTTATTTGTAGTAATCCTATGACTGAATCATTTTCAGTTCTTTCAATTTGGGTTAGGTTACCTTATCTCCCCCCTTTAATTTTGGGTGGATGCTTGCTTTCAAGGCATGGGCAACTTGTTGGGGAGATTTTTGACACTAGATCCAAAAATAGATGGGCTTGTTCACTCTACCTCTACTTATATCTTGGTGGAATCAGATATATCTAGTGGGCTTCCAGTAGAAATATGGCTGCAATTTGAAGATAGAGTATGGAAGCAAAGTTTAGATCATGAAAATATCCCCTTCCGTTGCAGAAAATGCTTTCAGGTTTGACAAATATCTTCAAACTGTGAAGTGGCTATGCAGAACTACTCCAAACAGGTTACATGGTGGAAAGGAGCTTGTCTTTCCCACCTTGCAGTGCAACGAGAGTCTTCTTTGTCTTCAGAGGTTTCCAATTCCTTTGCTGTTTCGTCAAAGAGCTCTCCACAGAGATATTTCCAGAAAAGTCTGGCAGATCAGGCAAAACAGGTCATGCCCCCTACTTCACCACCAAAATATACAGATAAAGTTCATTTGTCTCCAGGTAGAGAGAAGTTGCAGCAGTGGTTTTTCTGAAGGACATAAGGCCATGGTTGAAAGAGAGGTATTGTTAAGGTAATGTAAGGTTAAGACATTGTATAATACAGCTGACAGTCCAGATCTTAACAATAAAGAACAAAAACAATCTTCAGTGAAGGTTCCTACCCCTTTCAGGATTCAAAATTCTGCTCTACCAAAGGGTATTGTCTCAGGATGAAGAACGGGGTATTGGGGATTAAATTTCCAACTCTGTCCTAGATTCTGTCAACAATTTTATTTTTTCCTTGCCTGCTAATTCAGAATACGAGGATGATAAGGCTGCTAGTTGTTGGACAGAAGTTAAAAACCATAAGAAATTTGCTAAAAAAACATATATGGTTCTTCTATCTCATGGTAAATCTGATAATGTCTAGTTTTCTGTCTTTGTAACAGTCTCTGCACCTCGACAGGTTTTGCCAATGTGCTATCTTTAGTCTTTTATCTTATTTGTTGGTGAGGACAGGGGCCCTTTTATAGAGCCCATATATTCTGTCTAAAAAAGTATTATTTATTAATAATATTAAATATATTATATAAAATATATATTAATATTTAATATATTATTATATTACAACTCAAAATAAATTTAATATATTATAAATATTGATATATTTAATAATATATAAAAATATAGTATATGATATATATTATAAATTATAAATTATTATTAATTATATTAAAATGTTTATTATTTTTATATATTATGTGTGCCGCCATCCCCAAATTTAGGTACTTGGTCCTCCTGCCCCTCCCATTTCAAAACTCCATGGAACTATGGTGAAAAGCTATTGTTTACAGTTATTTTGTTCTATGAGACCTTCACCTTCTAATTCAAAGGAAGCATATCCACAAATTTGTACCCTAACCCCTAAGGCCCCGCACTTGTGGCTTCAACCTCAGCCCCAACCTCATTCCCCAACTCTAGACCCAAACCCACTCCCATACCCACAACATTGTTCCCCAACCTTGTCCACCAAGCCTCAACCCCAACCTCATTCCCCAACCATGCAGCCTAACCCCATTCCCAATCCTAAGCACCTTGTTCATTAATCTTACTGGCATACCATGAGCCTCAACCTCACTCAAGCTTGTATTCCAACCCTAGCTCCCAACCATGATCATTGGGCCACAACCTAGTTCCCAAATCTTACCCACCCTAGGCTCCAAACTAATTTTCTGACCCTAGGGCCCCAACTCTACACCCCAACACTATTTCCCAACTCTAGCCCCCAATCAATTCTACATCCAATGCACCCCAATCCAATGAACAAATCATGAGACTCAATCCAATTTACCAACCTCATTTTCCAGCCCTAGGCCCCAGCTCCATTCCTCAACCATAAGCACCAACCTAAATCCAAAACCTAACCCTCGGGCCACAACCATGTTTGCCCAATCCCTTTCCACAAGCATAATCCCATAAGATGGAAAAAAACTACCTCTGTGAAAGAACATGTTTTACTACATTGATAAATAAAAACAAAATATTAAACTTTAACAAATACATTATGAGCTAGGAAAAGATATGTGATTCAATTAAGGGAAGAGGAAAGGTTAGAAGGCATCCCTAGTTTGTTAGTTGATGATGCCTAAGATGGAAAAAAACTACCTCTGTGAAAGAACATGTTTTACTACATTGATAAATAAAAACAAAATATTAAACTTTAACAAATACACTATGAGCTAGGAAAAGATATGTGATTCAATTAAGGGAAGAGGAAAGGTTAGAAGGCATCCCTAGTTTGTTAGTTGATGATGCCAAAATGTAGAAAGCTAAGGAAAACTTTGGTGGAAGTTTGTAAACCACAAGTATGGAACAAATAGTCTTGAGCTAGAAGGTGCAATGTTACCTAGAAAGCTGCTCTAGTAACCCTAAATACCATGGTAGTGACTTAAAAATCCACACAAGTGACCTCACGATCCACACTAACCTATGAGTTGAGATAGGTGACTAGATATGGAACTTTCATGGACCCAAATGTATAGACCATACCTCTGACCCCAAAATGCACTACCAACCTCAAACAAGCATTAGTGTCTTATGCTCAATATCACCTGAAAATTTCACTTGTTCAAGGAAAACCATAACGCCCATGGCGGTTGCAAATTTCCAATCCAATCCTTTTGTGATGAGATATTAATGGCAAAATTTATATTGAGGAAAGAAAAATTATTTGTTTTTCTTGGGAGACTGCTTTAGCCAATCCCCTAAAATATTTATTTCTACCTCAACAGCAGTTTGTTGATGATGCCAAAATGTAGAAAGCTAAGGAAAACTCTAGAAGAAAATTGTAAACCACAAGTATGGAACAAATAGTCTTGAGCTAGAAGGTGCGATGATACCTAGAAAGCTGCTCCAGTGACCCTAAATACCATGGCAGTGAATTAAAAATCCACACAAGTGACCTCACGATCCATGCTATCCTATGAGTTGAGATAGGTGACTAGATATGGAACTTTCACGGACCCCAATGTATAGACTATACCTCTGACCCCAAAATGCACTACCAACCTCAAACAAGCATTGGTGTCTTTTGCTCAATATCACCTGAAAATTTCACTTGTTCAAGGAAATCCATAATGCCCATGGTGGTTGCAAATTTCCGATCCAATCCTTTTTGAGATATTAATAGAAAAAGTTCTATTGGGGAAAGAAAAATAATTTGTTTTCTTGGAAGACTGCTTTAGCCAATCCCTTGAAATACTTATTTCTACCTCAAAAGCAGTAGTGGATATTGGGAGTAGATCATATGCTAATGCCAATTTGTATATGGGAAATACACCTAGGCATCTTAATGAGGGCCACCATCCAATGGTGCCATGCTGGTTTTGGGATTAAGTGGCATATCTAAAATAGCAATCTATTCAATATTATCAATGCACATTATCATTGTCAAGAAGCACGCCATCCTCAATTACTTTTCTAGATATGTAAGTGCTACCCAATCTACCTAATCTGCTTGAATCTTTTAATTTGCAGTTTGCAGTATCTATAATATAATATCCCCTATCAAATTACACTTAGATTTTTTACAAGCTCACCCGCTGAATAGTTATGTCAAACAGACCACTTGCATATAGTTATCTCTGATTTTTGGTTCAATGGTTTGCTTCACTGAAATAATTGTTTGCAAATTCCCTTATCTTGATTTGTTGCAGATTTATCATTTAACAATTTAAAATATGTTTCAACATTGCTCATGAAACACAATTTCCATTGATAACAAGTTTTGAACAGAAATACATTGCTCCTGATTAACAGAATGAATTCATAGCATGCCAAAGATAGAGTACCTTGAAACTGGAAAAGTACTGGTCCAGATAGTACGTATCCAGCTGTTGAACATATAAAAGATCTGAAAGAGAGATTGCAAGCCCTATTTTGATTTGTAACTTGAAACTATCCTCAGATATAAATCAATACTCACCTCCAACATACTCCATTCTGCCACTACTCACCCAGCAAATAAATGACCTTTGAAATCATCAGTATGCAGCTACAGCAGGGGTATGTTCAGCTCAAAGGCATAGGCATATTTTGCATTCATAACCTGACCATTTGTATCAGTTCACATCTTCAGTCACTGCTTCTTCAGAATATATGAAGCAGAAAATTCATGAATACATTCTGTTGTCCAAATATAGGTCGAATTCCTCTGAACTGGGAAGTGCTATATAATAAATATACGTGTCTTCTTTTCCCCTCTGTTCACATATCAACAGCTAGCAGTCGACTTCACTAAAGTTTGCTTGCAATGATCATATTGCATGCCATCTTACGAAGTTGGAGGTAAACGCCACATAAAGACCAAATACCAATTATTTCCTTCTAGCACACAGCCAAACCGTTTTGACTCAGATTTAATATATTCGAATGACCTCTTTTTTCCCTTCAGTTCCCAATCTTTATCTGCAACTCCTTATAAGCTATGATAGTCAAGGAAAGCTATTCGGTCTTCTATATTTCCATGCCATTATTAACATCTGATTGCCAATACCAATCATTTGGGTCTCACGTCCTCTTCCACTATGACACCAATATCAAACTCATATGATTTCTCACTCGTCCCATATTCATTTGTAAATCCTTCAACCATGCATACTATGCGGCTCCCAAAAAGAAATTACTTATTCTATAAAAGGTGTGGAACAAAGAATTAGCAGCAGCGGTTCAAGAATAAGATGTTTTATTAATTTTAATGGCAGCTGATCCTTATTTTAATTTCCACGACTTCATATTACCATGGCCTCCTTTATATTGGCTTATAAAAGATGAATTATTGCTTAATCTATATCTTCATAAATCTTGGCAATTCATCTTTGGATTCGGCATACTTCAATACAGAAATTCAATAGGCAAAAGGATATTAAATGGAACGGCGCTCATAACATTCCTACTTTGTCACTTAAGCTTCTTCACACCTTCAAAAGAGTATGCCTCTATCACATATCAATAATTATGATTTATTTATTATTATCTCAGTCCTTTGAATACTAAACTTCTCCACGGTTTATGAATAGACTGCCGCTAAGTATTGCAGATTTAACCATCCAAGAACATGACGCATAGAGGAGTCTGACCCGAACAGGATGGAAGAGCAATATGAAATTAATTTTTGTTCCTTGGAATCCCTTTCAAAAGACTCATGCATGAGATTAGCGAATTTGTGTAGCCTTATGATTTACAACTCCCTTAATATATTGACTTGATGGCTTTTAAGGATATGGATGACTAAGTCCATTCACAGTGATGGAGTGATATATAATCTGATATACAAGATGGCGGCGCAAGTGCTTATGCAATGGGATAGAAATATAATATTTAAGGACCAAGCACAATAGCTGAATAGCTTAAGAATCCATTCAAACCTATTACACTTAGAATCCATTCAAACCTATTACAATTTTCCCATTAAATTTAACACCTGAAAGAAATGCGGCTGGGGATGGAAACTCACTTCAGAAATTATAGCTGCAGGGACTTATTAGACCGATTTCCTTTATTGAATTTAAATTTCCAGGCAATATTCAATCATGAATAGAACCAGACAGAAAACCATATATTCAAATGGACTGTAAATCCCGCACTTTACTTTGATACTACTCTATATAAAATCTGGAAATACTCCAATTAATCCACTCAGATGAGATGAATAACCTTAAACCTTTGCCTCTTATAGCAACCCAAAACTTTAAAATTTGTCTTCATAGAAGACTTCTCAAATTTCAAACAACAATCGTTATTGCAACTGCGAAATCTGAATGATTCCGCCAGTATCAGCCAGGGTGGATAATCTCACCGCCGGAGCTGATCTTCTTTCAGAGGGTTCCCATCCTCCAAAAGGCTGTGGTGAACTCCGTTCAACCAGCAAATACCTGTTCCTCCAATTCAAAACCAGCATGCCTGCAAAAGACTGCTCCAAAACTTTTATTCTCCTCCTCCTTCTAACTCCTCACCACCTTCTTGAATTCTCCCCCTTTTTCCCTCTTTTAATTTTAATCTTTTAAAAATTCACCCAAAAAGTAACTTAATTAATTCACTTTAACTTTCTAGAACTTAAGTTACTTTTGCACCATTAAAATAATTAATTTAAGTTGTTTTTTAATTTAATCTTTTTTGACAACTTAAAAATTAATTATTTAATTGCAATGCTGACTTAATAAAAATTGGGGACATTACATATAACCATGCAATTTGTAGTATTCAATGGTGTCATGTTGGTTTTGGGTTTAGGTGTCATATCTAATATCGCAATCCATCCGGTATTATTAATGTGCATCAACATTATGAAGAGGCGTCACTTCCTCAGTTACATATTTATAGATCTGCAGGTGCTACCCTACATGTCTGATATCCTGGAATCTTATAATTTGCAGTGTCTGTGTAACCATGCCAGTGGTTGGTAGTAGTTTAAGTACATGTTAAAAAACTCAAGATTGACTCAACACCAACTAGAAACATTCAGTTAAACTCAACTCTGAGCAAAACTCTTTAGCACTCACCAATGACTCTGCATCCAATAACTCGTAGCTTAACCCAACAATTGAACAAAAATTTAAAACGTTCAAATATTTTATGTACTTAATATCATGAATTTTTCCCAGCTTTGAGTTGAAAGTTTTCGCAGTAGCAAGTTGACTATGCTTGTCTAGTAATTCACAAGTTTGAACCATGTGATTTTCATACCAACATAGCATCAATCAGTATTAAAACAAATGAAAGATCACAAACAAAAAAACAAGGTAAAAGCCTAACTTCTGGAACTCAATTTTGCTAATTCTGTTAAGTATCATATTTTTTCTTAATTTACATTTGACAATAAATGATAGCAGATTCAAATCACGAATTACAAAGCAATTCCCTACACAATTAAATCCTTCATAATGAAGAGAACAGGCTTTAATTTGAGAAATTCAACTGAAGAATGGAAAGACAAACATCACACAGCGCAGTGGATAAATAATTTTCTGGGAATTACGAATGAAAATTGTTGGTAATGCTACTTACAAAGCTCTCAACTGTGTGCAATTTCCCAAGGTTGGAGGAATGTCCCCAAAAAAGTTGTTGTCATGTAATGCTCTGAAAATCATAGTAACGACATGTAAGACTTGAGATTTTCACAGTAATACATAATATCATATCTCTGTCTCCTTGGAGACCCCTCTTTAGGTAATTATTTGAAATCAGATTTAAATTTCATAAAGATGTCAATCCATCCTCAAATTGTATATTAGAACTTGTAGCATTTGTAACATCAGAATAACAACATCTTTAAAACTTTTTTTTTTTACAGTCTAGCCTTTGATCCCTGAGCCTCACCAACACAAAAACTCTGAAAATTTATGATAGAACCTATGCCTCTAAGACCATGCAAATTTGAAGCCAATAAAAATATTGGGTTCATACAATGAATGAAATATGTATTGGTAAAATGCGGTAGGCAAAAGGAAATGAATATCAAAGCAAGATGAAGTCAGTTCAATAATATTAACTACACAAGGTCTTGCAGAGAGCATACAATCTTCGTAAGTGACTCAACTTGCCAATATCGGATGATATAGACCCCTTGAGTTTGAGATAAGGAAGGTTCCTGAAAATCAAGACAGCAGAATGAAAGCAGAGAGTTCATCCATGATCCAATATCACTGTTAAAGGCAATAGGGAAATTCGATAAAAGAATAAATTCTCTCATCAAGCCCAATGCATACATCAAATTGAACAATGATAAATCCAGCAAAAGTAAAGTTATTCATCACACAAACTCACAAGTGAATAACCCGCCTGGTCCGAGAATCACAAGTAACACCATTCCAACCACAAGGATCCAGATCCTCTTTCTTCCAGTTGACAAGAACACCATCAGAATCAATGACTTGTGACTTGAAAGTAAGTAAAATTTCACCTGAAGGTTGTAACAAAGTTACTATGCATCCCAATGATTCAATATGTTCATCAAAAAAGCAAAATCATGGTTAGATTGGCTCAGCAAAAAGCTTACCATCCAGATTTATTGCGTTGCTACTGCTTGCAAAAGCCAAGCACATCAGAACAAGGATAATGATCAACTGTGTAGCTGTCATCAGCACAGATGTCCATTGAAAATTTGTATTCGTTACGATATAAATTTCATCACTACTACCAAGAGAGGCCGTTCTCAGTTCAAACATTGGAGACTAGCATGCCTGTATAGGCACATTCAAGTAAAATTTGTTAAAGGTTACATAACAAGATAAACAACCAAACTAAAAGTACAAAACTTTACTCTGCCTTCATTTATAGATATAAAATAATTACCGCATAAATACAATAGCATTTTTCTGTACAATTGCACCCTTAGACATCAATCAAATTTTCAATTATATGATTTCCAATTGTCTGGAGACTTTTTGAGAAAAAAAATGGTATACACCTTAAAGTTTTAACAAAACAGATTACATGATAAACTTTGTCTTTTTCCAAAGCCTTTGCAAAGATAATAATGTAACCTTCTCTTTTGTAAATAAGATGATTTGTGATCACAAGAGGCGGTTGTCCCTTTGTAAGAAGCATGGCTCTTATCTGGAACTCAAAGTTTTAATGAAACAGATTACATGGTACACTTTGTCTTTTCCAAAGAATGTACAAAGATAATGATGTAACTTTTGCTAAATAAGATGATTGGTGATCACAAGAGTCAGTTGTACCTTTGAAAGAAACATGGTTCTTATATGTAATGGGACTATTCACATATTAAATTCATGAATTATAAAAAACATCGATTTTGGATCAATAAAAGCTAATTTTATTGAATGTAACATTTATTCTTGTCTAGTCTTTAGCAGCCTTAGGTCTTGTTTGTTTCTTCTTACCCTAGTATGGCTACAATTTCATGTTCCTTGGCATATGTTGTCCATTTTGCATTTCATACTCTATATCAGCCTTTTTCATTTACAAAGTCATATGCAAAAACATCAATGTTGTGAATTTATTATTGGCATGTAGATCAATTTGTTGTCTTCCATTGGTATGCTCTAAGTCTATCTTGGGATGTATTATTCTATGAATTTCATACTTACACCTGTCTTTTTCATTTCCAAGGTCATATGTAAAACATCAATGTACTTAGATTATTGTTGGCATGTAGACCAATTTGTTATTTCCATTGGTATGCATCATATTCATACATCATGTTTATCATAATGTTATCCTGATAACATTATCTCTTTTCTGTTAACTTATCCTTACCCTTACAGCAGCGACCCATTCTGTTATTGGGCATGAACCATCTGCTTTGAGTCTTTTGACTTGTGCTCTTAAAAAGGCTTACTAGTATATCCTATAGCAATTTTCTTCATCATTTTTATTTGTGCCATCCCTTTTCCTTTACTTTTAATTGTACCCAAGGATATACATACAATTTTTGCTTTTGGAAATAAAAAGACCACTTATCATTACCTAACATTGAAGAAAATATATGTACCAAAAAAAAACATTGAAGAAAATATTTACATTGTCGTAAAATTATAAATATTTACATTGTCGTAAAATTATCTTCAAAGCTTATAAAAGATAACAACAACCACAAACTGGCAACCATATATCTGCTTTGAGTCTTTTGACTTGTGCTCTTAAAAAGGCTTACTAGCATATCCTATAGCCAATTTTCTTCATCATTTTTATTTGTGCCATCCCTTTTCCTTCACTTTTAATTGTACCCAAGGATATACATACAATTTTTGCTTTTGGAAATAAAAAGACCACTTATCATTACCTAACATTGAAGAAAATATACGTACCAAAAAAAAACATTGAAGAAAATATTTACATTGTCGTAAAATTAACTTCAAAGCTTATAAAAGATAACAACAACCACAAACTGGCAACCATATATCAGGATGGATCAACTCAAACATAATTTTAAATTGCCTTCAAAAGGTTCAAGGACTAATGAACATAAAAGGATATGCTTCACTTCTTTCAATAAACTAATCATCAACAACATTAAAATCAGGCCAGGCAAATTGTCATTTTCAGGTAAATTATGCATGAGATTATGCCCTCAAACATCAAGATCCTCCTTGTGATGCTGAATTCCACCAAATGCAAGCTGACCTCAGCTCTTAAGTTATCTTCACAAGGCCACTTTACTATAACTATAGTTACAAAAATTGCAATAAATCTCAACCCAGCAGAAATGCCAATTTTTTATTGAAATAATGTGATTTCTGAATAAAATTAGTCAAACAATCTTTAACCCAGAAAATCACAATTAAATCATTCATTTTTCATGGCTCTTATTTAAATTACCATTTTTGTGATCTTTTTCAAGTTTTTGGTCCAAACAAATTTAGGGTTTCCGGGCTATTTCTGATTTCTACAGCAATTTTGCTGATTTTTCCCTATCCCTAACCCAATTTTTCCTTAAACCTAACCTGATTTTTTCCCAATTAATTGAGAAAGTATTTGGTTTGCCATTTTTGTTGATCTTTTTCAAGTTTTTTGGTCCAAACAAATTTAGGGTTTCTGGGCTATTTCTGATTTCTGCAGTAATTTTGCTGATTTTTCCCTATCCCTAACCCAATTTTTCCTTAAACCTAACCTGATTTTTTCCCAATTAATTGAGAAAGTATTTGGTTTTCCAATTTATTCCCAAGAAAGATTTTTGCTACTATGATTATAACCTCAGCAAAAGATTATCAACCAAACAACTTCATTTAAAACTAAATTTCTTATTGGCAAATCAACTTAAATATTTCTGCATGACAATACACCCTCAAGCATCAAGTTCCTCCCTGTGATATTGATTGAGTTCCTAATTCGACCAGCTGCCTCCCTGATCACAGTCTTTGCCTCTATTGACTTTCTAAAAGAGCAAGGTGACCTCCAAGCTGTATTAATGAGACCACTCCATTATAACTTCAGAGCAAAAGATTAACAACCTAACAACTCTGTTTTAAACTAAAATTTTTGTTAACAGATTGAACATTTCCCTTATATTTACTCCTATTTTTTGCTATCTTCCGTAGTATGCCTAAAATTTCAAATGCCTTGAGCCTTTTATAAGTGTGAATCCAGGAAGGTGGTGATTATATATGTTGCAGCCAAAAACTTATGAATAAGATTTTGAAGCATTTAGGGAGTAACCAAATAGGCAGATCTTGATCAAATGCATGGTCAGGCTACAAAGAGCTGAAGAGGAAATCCTATGGAAAAAGATATGACCAAGAGATGTATGAAGGATTTCACCTATGATATTCTTTGAATGAATTTAAAAATCACTCATTTCTCTAGTTCACTTTGTAAGAACTAAAATAGCACAGAAGCAGAAGATGTGAACTGATTCAATTTGTAAGTCATGATTTGTATCTTTTGGTATCCCCCTTTGGGATGAAGACTAGATGGCATCTCAAGTGGTCCATTTGAAGGGGTAAAAGTTAATGTATTTGAACTTTTTATCTTGCTTTCTACTTTTGAAAGCTTAAATATGAGAGTGAAATTGTCTTTTATATTAGTAATTAACATAAGCTAAAGACAGATAAATAAACGCTTCCAATCTGAATAAAAGGATAGTAATTTTGTTTACACAATTTACAAATCTCAAGTAATAGATTTGCAACTGTGCACTATGGAAAGCATCGTCAATGTAAGTTCTGCATCTAAGTGACTTGAATGTGTAATACAAATTCTATTGCTGCCAGCTAAAGCAGAGACCAGCCTGACTGGGACTCATCACATAATTCCAGTTCAATTCAAGATAGTTCAAGATAAATTGAACTCTGATAAAGTAAAAATCTCAAGCATATTTTGAAGCCATATGATACACCACACAGGCAAGATAAAGCATTACTTTTCTTTTGACAATTCAAATCTGAAAAGCATCAGAGTCTGAGGCCCCGTATCTGCCAATGACTTGCACTTGTATTACCAATTCTATTGTTATTTACATAGTTGGAAGACTCGCCCCAAAAAAAAACTCGCCAAGCCAAAAATTGGAGAGTTTTTTAAAACTCGGCAAAAACTCGGAAAAACTCGGGAACTTAAAAAATTGATTAAATTTCATTAGAAACACTTTTTTTTTTAAAAGCCAAGTTTTTTCGAAAAACTCGCAAGTTGGAAAAGAGACAACTCGCGAGTTAAACTCAAAAAAACTCGTTTTTAAAACAAACTCGGCGAGTTTTCTGCAAGTCTGCCAACTATGGTTATGTATACAGTTAATTTGAATGCAGAGCAAAACAGAAATTAGTAAGAATTAAAGTGTTGGAAGTAATTTCCAATTCAATTTGGACTTTCTTAAATTAAAACACACTTGGAAGTCATACAAAATGCCAACAAAGGCAAAGGCAAAAGTATCTTTTTTCGTATATATTAGACATAACTGTCAAATTAAACCTTCACAGAAATCTAGCTTGATATATTAATTGCATGGATTTACATCAGTTCTACAGTGTACTCAAATATGAGCCTGTAACAAGATATCTACACTCTACCTAATTATTGGCTTCCACCAACAGGGCAATTTAAAGTACCATTATTCTCTCCCATCTAAATTTTCATCAAACGCAATGTGCTCTTCCACATTCAATTGCCATTGGAAAGTCATACTTTCTTTGGCAGTAATCTACATGAAAATAAAATTCTAGAGGTCGTTTAACTATCTTAAATGTTCTGATAAATAATGTATTGTGTTTTCTCCAAACAGAATAGGCAGTAACTTCCCCCCTTGATGACATGACCAAAACAAATGGTACATCATATTTTATCCAGCCAGAATGTACAGTAAAATTCCCTCTAATTACATGGCATTTAGTAATAAAAATTTGTGCCATTCATTTAAAAATGTTTTGATATGACCAACCTGTGCCATTCATCTAAAAAATATTTCAGTGGTGTGTTAATCTGTACCATGAAAACTAGCTAAAACTATCTATTTGAATTCTAAACATCAACATGCTTCATAAGTAATCAACAGTCCAACTTATAATGATCTGAATGCCATCATGCAGCAAATTTTTAAACTGAAGGTTGTATAGACTAAAATGTATTACTGAGAATATAGTTCCATGGATGGCATTTGCCCAACTTAACCTTAGATTTAGATAAGATTCCTTGACTTACTCGATTGTCAGACTATCAGTAAGCCACCTTCACTCTATTTAATCATTAGCTTGTGATAAGTCACCTTCGGATCTCAATTTAAAAGTTCTACTAGATCACCATGTTTTATCTAGATAGAATGTGATCCGTGTGCTATCACACAGGTTTGAAGACAAGCCTCAATCACTCATGCAATTGTGCAAACACTTGTGAATAGCTCCTTGCATCATGTGCTTCTCACACAACACCAAGACCCATGCCGTGCAACCACATGCAGCCCTTTGCATCATGTCACACAATTTCCCAAACAACTCCATTGAGTTTGGCGCCATATCTACATGTATGCATGCTACCACACACACACAAAGCCCACAATCCAAAACTCAATGCAAAACCCTACAAAACACTTCAAAACACCACGTGACATTTCAATTCACGCAAACAACCATTTCACTTAACTTCTAGAGTTGTTCCATGACAAGATGTATGTTAGCATAGTATGCAAGCAAGCTGAGGACTCACACATGGGAGTTCAATCATCTCAACTATTTCAACTTCCATAACAACCCTTCTACCTTCTTGGTCATGTAATCTATAAATGTATATCTATAACATCATGTAGACAAAGATTAATAAAACTTTTTCTTTCAAATCTAGTATTTTCTCTATCTGTCACCTTTTCTTCATTTGTTTATGCACACATACAACACATCTAAATCCTCATTTAGAGTGTTGTCCTTCTATCCTTCCTAGGATCCAAATCATTAGTATTAGAGTTATTCATCTTACATCTCCCATCAAATGAGACCAAAGTATCTGAAGTTCAATGTCAAGCCACAAGATCCCTCAAAACATCTTCTGAGTTGTTTCAAACAAATTCAAATGGAAGAAGTAGAAGACATAATCCCTGTCATGATCAAAGATACAAGTGCAAAGGCTCTTTGAGAACAAAGAGCATTTTTGTTCAACCAATTTGTTAAAGTCCTTGAACAAGACGTTCTATCAAATCAATTGTCAAGTGTAAGACTTTCATCGATTAAGTCTCCCTAGATTCAAAGAACATTTAGATGTTCATGTGTTTGAGGATGCAATAAATATAGCATAGCCAATCCCAGAAGCATAACCGTATCAAGGAAAAAAGAGATATTGGATTCTTGAAGCAATTCCACATTTGAAACATTCCACACAAATTCCAAACCAAATTGCACAAGTGTCTCTTAGTGCAATCAAGACAATTGTTCTTCAAAAAGGGGTGAATGATCCACATGCTGCCATGAAGTTTTGATTGCAAGCTTCAATCTATCACATTGTTGAATAGTTTGGATGACTAAGAGGGGGGGTGAATCAGTTATCATAAAACAATTTTCTTTTCTTTAATTAATCCAAAGTAGGCTTATATCAATCAAAAAATAATCAAACAAATATGAACTAAGTCACCTTATTCGGCGAATTTTAAGCATGAAATTCAAAATTCGTCAAATTTCTTAAAAAAACATGAAATTCAATTAAAATTGATTAAATTCGTACAGTATAAAATTTATTAAAAAATGTTTTGAAAAAGCATTTTTTTTAGGGTTTTGGACAGATTTTTTTTAATAAATAATGCCTCTCTTCCGCCAAATAACGTCTCTGTCGGTGGCGAAATCTTTTTCTAATTTTTAAGGCACGCAAGTCTCTGTTGATGGCGAAATCTCTTTGAAGTTTCAGGTCTTCAAGGTCGACACTCTACAAACAAAAATTGTGGTCGGGTCTTCAAGGTCAACACTGTGCAAATCTCTTTCTGGTTTTTGGGCGTCACGGGTTTCAATCTCCAAGCAAAGATTGTGGTAGGCTTTCACTCTGCAAGCAAAGAACGTGTCCCAAGCTCCAACAAGCCTCCGTCCTTGCAAGCACGAACGGGAGGCGTCGCTACATATTCCATATAATTTAATATTGTTTTGTTTTGACTTTGCACTAACTAAATATTGTATTGTTTTATTTATTTTAGGTTTTATTTATTATTTTATTAATATTAGATTTATTTTAGGTTTTAATATTTTATTATTTTATTCACATAGTCTTAGATTTAAATTAAATCTTTTAATATTGTATTATTTTATAAAATGTGAAATATTAAATATTTTATTATTTTAGTTTTTATTTGTATTAATCTAATATTAATAATTAATAAAACCTAAAATAAATATATATATTAATGTTTTATTTTAAATTTTTTTTAAATTACATAAGGCGAATTTTATCCAAATTTTATAGTTTTCGAATTTTTTCCTTGTCAAATTTCATTTGAATTTCAATGTTGTTGAACTCGAATTCGAATTCGAACCTAGTGACTTAGGATATGAACATGAATGCACACAACAACAGCAAGCACAATGAACACCAGAATTTACGTGGAAACCCAAGAAGGGAAAAACCACGGAGAATGCTAATTCTTAATTATAGAACACCGGTTAAGGTGATTTTTACAAAGGCTCATTGTAGGTAAGGCTCACTACCAGTGGGTTCACTGCCCGATTAATACAAAAACAAAATAGTCTCACTAAAAAAAAGTGAACTGATGAAGTTGCATCTACATATGCATGAATTTAATTTCGGTTAAGAGCCCAATAACTGTCTGTAGCAGATCCGGTCAAGAATCTTCTGCACACCTTCCTCGCACAACCTCTACAAAACAAATTACTTCTTCCTTCGCACCCTTTTATCTGCTCGCACACACCATACTCCACACTTCTTGCTTCATCGAACAAAAACAACTTTTACTTATACCATTCCATGGTTTCATAATCTCCTAAGTCGGCCTGACACAATGTCTTCATAGTAAACACAATTTGAATTTAGATCACCACAAAACATGTCGGCATGAGGAACAACCTTGAACTATTCAATAAGGCCTTGCACGCCAACACCGGACCCCAAAGATAGGTCGCACATAAAGATCTTCTTACCACGTTACCAAGGGACCCATAAATAGGTCATACATAAGATAGGTTCATTGCATTACATAATTATCAAGAGATAGCAAACTTTGAATTACATAAAATATATTTCAGAGTTGATGGGAATGCCACAACCAAGACCAAATCTTGATTATCATCAATTTCAGTATCAACCAGGGAAACACAATTTGACATACCAAAACTTGTAACATGCTACATGAATGTCTGGATAGCAAGGTTACTCAGAGTAAGCTTTGAGCTCAGTAGCCAACGTCAAAAGATTAGACTTCATTATTCTGCATTAACTATCTTCCATAGATGTCCCAAAAAGAAGTACTGCCATATTCGGATCAAAGATGACATCCACATTACACAACACCAAAGAATACGATAGGATAGATCATTTTTATATATCATTCGGAGCTCAACCTTCTAGATTCAGGTTTTGACATCAATGACAACAATGCTAAATCATCTCAACAACTTCTCAACACACATAGCAATTCCTAACCTTGCACACAACTCTATGAAAATCCCAAGAACCATGTCACACAACCACACACAACTCATTGTGTCATTGTGTCATACGCCACTCACACAATGCTGGGAACCATGCCATACCACCATGTTGAACTCCTCTCACCATATGTGTCACTCATCCAATGATGGGAACCATGTCACACAACCCAAAAGACATCCTACAACTCTTGTGTAGCACTTTGCATCATGCACCATTCACATGGTACCAAAGATCATGCCACATAGTTTCACAAACAACTCTATTTGAGTTCTACACCTACACATAACACAAAGCACACATTGCACAATCCAAAACTCTATGTAGAACCCTACACAACACCTCATAATACCACATAACATTTTAGGTTGCGAAGCAACCATTTGGCACAACTTTTGGAGTTGTTCCATCAAAAGACACTGGTCAAAGTAGCATGCAACTATGAGCGAACCAATCAAAAGATAAGTCTCACACATGGGAATTCATTGATTCAACTATCTCAATCATTTCAACTTCCATAACAACTCTTTTTCCTTCCTAGCCATGTAAGTTATAAATGTTTACTTATCCCATCAAGTAGACAAAGGCAAATATATAGGAAGTTATGGGATAGACAAGAGAGGATACACAACCATGCATCTCCCTTGAGAGTATGCCATGCACAGAAAGCATAGATTAATAAAAATGTTGTTTCAGTTCTAATAATTTCTCTATCTAAATCCTTTTCTCTATTTGCTTCCAATGAATAGAACACACATAAATCCTCATTTCAAGCATTATCACCCAAACCTTCTTGGGACAAATCGAAATGGGCAGCAAATTCCCTTTAATTGCATAACAAAACATGCATGCATTGATCTATAAGCATTTCAATAGTAGGATTATTTTGCCTGACTACTTAAGCCATGAAAGCTAATCAAAAATATCCAGTAGGCTATAATGCAATGAAATTTTAAACAGTAGGTTATATACACTGAAGTACATTAATGAGGAGATAGCTAAGTGGATAGCAATTGCCCAACTTAATAATTAGCTTTGATTAAGCTTCCTTTACTCAATTGTCAGGCTATTGTATGCTGCCTTTACTCTGCTTATTCATTACTTAAACAGTTGTCATTACCTTACTTGATCACTACACTGTGACAAAAGCATAACTGATCTGCCTACCCATCTGTCTAGTTTAATTTGTTATTCTTGCTGGTTAGCAGACTGATATGACATAATACCGATCTGCTGGCAAAGAAGCCAAGATTTTTCAAAAAATACCACCCAATAGCTGATCAACCTACCCATCTGTCTAGTTTAATAAGTTCATCCTACCAACTATCAAACTGAAACGACATAGAACTAAACTGCCAGCCCAGAAGCCATGATTTTTCATAAAATACCACCCCACTTGTGCAAATTTCTTTCGCTGTATGAGGATTAGGTGAGCCTAGTATGCAAGGTGCATTGCTACTAGGAATCTCATGCACCAAACATGGTACCCTGGCTACACTGAAACCTAAAATATACTTTAACCTTGACATCTACTCTAATGAAGCTAACCTCAGTAGTAAGCAATAAATGAACTTAATGGGGTAAATTCTGACCAAAAGTTAGGAATGGTCAAAGTTGGAAAAGTGCAGCAGCGGAGAATCAAACCCAATCTTAACCTCCCCACTGTCATCTGTCAGAAGTTTCTCACTTCTTGAGTGATGCTTTGTATGTATTTCCTGGTCC
>VDFB02129318.1:0-143124 GCA_007258455.2 Sequoia sempervirens
AAATGCACAATTTTTAGCTACTCATAGTAGGGCAACCTTCTAAATTGTCTGGGATAACTTTTTAGTCCCTGTGGAAGCTGACCATTAATGCCTTGATGACCTTTATGAAGCATATAAGTTAAACAAATTAATAACGACAATCATTGTCAATTACAACATGAGTAAACACAACACAATATAAAAATATAAATTCAAAACATATCATATATGATAGATAAACAATTTGATCCAATGTATAACCTTGATGATTAATTCTATTATATTCCAACTTCCATAGGCTAGGTGTTGTTCTTCATGGTTTTGATGTAGTTTTCTCTTTTCCATTGAAAAGATATTTTTTAGTAGTTCGATACTTATGATTTCTATGGAGGAAGAGCTTATACTCATCAAACACCTACTTTCCTAAACTTGTTGAACAACGAGATTTCATT
The DNA here is from genome assembly GCA_007258455.2 of Sequoia sempervirens. NCBI lineage: Eukaryota > Viridiplantae > Streptophyta > Pinopsida > Cupressales > Cupressaceae > Sequoia > Sequoia sempervirens. The sequence goes on from VDFB02129318.1 coordinate 432, forward strand.
TTTGGACCACAAATTGGACATGCAAATTTTCTTTTTGTTTGAAGACCTACAAGATCATTTATAATTGGATTAAATATGTCAATTTTTATAATTATATATAATGAATAGATTATTTTAAAAACATGCATGATATCTACTTCATCAAATTAAATATTGTTAAAGTGCAGTCGAACATTATAACATACCACAAAAATGTGTTAGCCCTGGGGCATCATGAATTGTCCATACAAGTATTTCATGGAATTGAAATTGTCTTTGTCCTATTCGTCTAGAGATGTCATACATAGTGATGCCATTGCATAACTTTAGTAACTCATCGATAAGAGGCTCGATATATACATTCATATCTTTAACTTGGTACTTACCTAGTTGAATGAACATAAACATTACATAATTATTATAACCATTTTACTACAATATATATAAATTAATGTACATAACTATTGAATGAAAAAAATATAAGTCATTATGCAACAAATAAGACAAATGAGATGCTACTACATTAAATAAAATTGATGTAAACAAATACCTAGAACAATCATTGACAAAATTATGTGCTCCCTCTTTATTGACATCCATGGAGGAATGTTATTGTTGATAACAAAAATAGACCACATCGAGTAAATAGATCTCAGCTCTCCAAATTGATTGACACCGTCCGCTGCCAATGAAAGCTTGAGATTACGAGGTTTCTTCTTTAAAGTGTGGTCATTTTTCCTCCATGTCCCTAAATGCAGAACCATCCATAGGTATTCAAATAATGTCATCTCCACTTCTATTCTATGCATGGTAATCCATAAATTGTGCTAAGCTTTTGCACCTAAATAATTGTTGTATATGTGGAATAATGGGAATATAATGAAGAACCTTGCGAGGCACCTTTTTTTTTAGTTGATTTGTTTGATATCTACTGATATGAAAAATTTTAGGCATTCTGTTGCAAATTCCTGTTGTTTATGATATATAATATGATCATTGGGACATGCATCTATTGCTTGATACTCCATTATGATATCTTTCATAATGGCAGATAAATCTCGATATGAGCAAGGTAAAATATTTGATGGTGGTAACAAAAATTCACCAATCAATCTACAACAAAAAATAATTTGTTAATATAAAGAATATTAATGGTACATATTTCATCCTTTATTTACTAGTGATGAACTAACAATAATTAAAATAGATGAAAAAAATGGCATATATGACATACCTTAAAATCCGTGAGATTGCTATGTTTGATAAACCATTCATAACCTTCAAGTTCAACATCAACAATAGAACAGAGAGAAGAGTTGTTTGGGAGTCTTCATAAAGGGGCTCGTATGGCTTCTCAAGTACAAGTAAATCATGAACATCATGAAAGTCATCTCGATCATCATGATCAGCTCTACCACTAAATGTGTCAAGGATCAATGTATTTATACCATCATCTTCAACCATGTTTTCTGGCACATGATCATCTTCTTCCATAGGATCATTAACTTCAACTTTGATATTCAGAGCTCCATGTTCGTTCACTTGCAAAACCACATTCTTCGGGTCATGAGAATCCATATCATCTGCCCTAGGGCACACCACCTTTATAATAATGATAGACACAAATAAACTATGATCATGATCAAGTGATTATATATATATATATAATGTTAAAATGATATAAACATTTACAAATTCAATCAATATAAACACATATAATGAACAACTTACCAATGGACGATAATCACGCCCCCCTTCAACATGACCATGCTACTTACAATGTTTCTTAGCTGTTGTGATTAAAAATTGTCTCGTCTTTAAGCCCTTACAATTATTGCAAGGATAATAACATTTCCCATCACCCTTTCTTTTCAATCTAGCCCACAATCTATCAAGTGTCTCTTCATTTTTTTCTGGACTAATATTATCTAACATGATTTTTCTTTACCAAGCTTGACTATTTAGATCTTCAAAAAATATCAAATTCACACTCCAATAATTTTAATTCATAGACAAGTAACAAAATCTAATAATTCTGATATTTTACACCAAAAAAATTTGGAATGCAACCACCCTTGCAAAAGAGAAGATAGTCTGAAGTTAATGACCCCAAAAAACACTTTAAAATGCTAATTCCAAAACTTATTCAATTATGATTTTACTATGATTTTCAACCGTTAAGACTCCTAAAATCATAATATTGAATTTGATCGCAAACTTCCTACAACGATGGAGGTAGCGAGCTAGTAAGAGCAAGTGACCCATTCCTAATGAGCAACAAGTCAAAATCATCATTGCTAATGTCAATATAGATTTATCCTTTTAGTTAAAGATGTAATGTGTCACTTCTTATGACGAGCTTATCCCTACTGCCCTCAACATTGAGAGAGCCCTAATTGCACAAGGAGGCACACACTAGTACAATTTAGAAAATAAATGACTAGGTGACTAAGAATTTTAGTCACAACAACTAAAAGTAAATAAATTCTACTCAGTTTTTGCAACTCAGCTATATATGAGTAAATAAATTACTAGTTTGGCCGTTGATTAAAAATAATTTAGTCACACCAATAAAAATGACTAAATAGTTAGTCATTTATTTAGGCACAATCTATTTGAATAAATTATTTAAGGAATCAAGAATATAGCCTTCCAAAATACTCTAAAACTTTAATAAACATAGCCTAAAACTTTTGTCAAAATCTTATTTTTAGGTGTAGCCCACTAGAATGGAGTTTTCATTTTAATAAACATACTCTAAAACCTTTGTCAAAACATTATTTTCAAGCATAGACTGCCAAAATGGAGAAGTGTTTCCGTAAATAATGGCAGAGAACATTGAAGAGATATGCATGAATTGAGGCATAGGATTCATTGCTGCTTATCTCATTCCTGCTTTGCTTAACAAATCTTACATTGTTCCCGCTACTATTTGTAATCTAGGTATTTACTTGACATATATTTTCATGATCTCAAATTCCTTCAGATACTTTTGAAGTATCAATGTATCCTATATAGGGTTTATAATGATTTCTTTTAATTAAAAAAATAAATAAATTATGTATTTCCCTGTAATTAGATAATGTGGAGATCTCCCAAATCTGCCCCAGCACACTATCCGCTTTGGTACTATATTCATTACTTCAGCTACTAGGGTTTTGCATGTGACATCTTTAATATCTTCATGACCATGGCTTTTAAATAGATCTCAGTCTTTGCTTTAATCCTTTTCATGGTAACTCTTGAGTTCCATAATCCACCTTCAATCTCTTCGAAGAACAGTGTCTTAAGCTAGACTGCATAGTATGCATATAAAGCAAGTCCTTCATACCTGCCATTGTTCCAAACCACCACTCACTGCCTTGCTTAAAATTTTGTCTCCATAAGCACAATAACATGTTTTAAAATCATGGTTTATAGTGATTGACCATTAAGGTCACCACTTTCATCAAGATACAATGAGATTTTTTTCTTCAAACTCAAGACATTATGCAAGATCACATTGTGAATTGTTTGTTGTGTACGATTTGATTTTCTTGCACATTTACTACTTTGCTAACTTCCTTTAAGACTGGGTATTGCACCCTCAGCTACAATCTCAAATAGCTCACTCACTATCACTTGAAGATTTCTTTCATGAGCATCCTTCTATAAAATCAAACTATGCCCTATAGATTTCCTACTTACTACAAGGGACTCATTGTTTCATGGTATTGTAGATCTTAAGATCCTTCAACCTTATTGACACTACTTCATAGTCCACAAGGTATTATTCACTATTCTCCCATATTTGATGAGTCTCAAAACACTGCTCAAACATGCAATCCACTACCTCCATCATACATTAATGGCTAAGAAGAAACATTGAACCTATGATTACCATTGTTACTTCATTTGGACAGTCATTTCTTGATTGCATTTTCCTTGTCTAACACTACCAAAAGTATTTGAAAAACCCTTAAGGTTAGCAAGGGGGTAAGGAAACTCACTTTTAAAATATCCACTTTACTATGCAAGGTTTGAGCTTTATTATCTTGTCACTACTTAGCCTCTTTTTGACTATCACATCTCAAGTGACCATCATTCTTCTTACCGTAGATTGCATTTACAAATGTCACTAAGCTACATAGTGTGCTTGTTATTGGCTACAATCTTTAGATTGCAAGATTTTTTTATTACCTACAACGTGTCAATCGTTCTGGTATTGCAACCTCATTAATCTGCTATAGTTATTGTTTATGTTTCTATGGAGGCCTCGGGTTTGTACCCTAATCATGCTCTTACCAATGTTTTTGTTGGTATTAAAAAACAACCTCAAATCTTGGGTCAGAAAATTAGTTTTCTTGAAAAAGTTGTGGTATGATCTTGGATTGTATCCTAGAGTGTGTGGGAAGCTTGTGTTTGATCATTAAGGTATGTAAACCTGATCAAGGAAATGTGTCCTATATAGCATGGGTCTTGCTTTAATACTTTCCATAATGGTTATTAGTAGATCACATTATTATAGTTTGCGGTAACCCAAGATTGCATTCAAGTATGCAAAAAAAATGGTTTGTAATTTAAGGTATAAACTTTTAAGTAACATTCATAAGGTTTAGAAAATCTTGATCACTCTCTACAACAGCCAATTAAACATGGGTTGTTTTTGAATGCACTACATAATTGATATAACACAACCACTCTAAATATCAACCAAAGTTATAGGATCTTTATTGCAGCAAGAGGTAATCACTCTTCGATCATGCTATAATTACATCCTAAATTGTTGAAATTGAGACAACTTGAATGCACTTAATGATGATTGAAACCTACATTATACAACCTGAATTAACTACATTATATGAGTGCCTCCATTTCTATCACAACATAGCCACATTAAATTAACTTGGGTCACACACAACTATACCACATGACCAATAGAGTTATGGATCACATAATTACAGTCACAAGAATTTGTTCTTTGGTTGTGATCTTATGGTGATTCCACACAACAAAATCTAGACATGAACTTCTCAAAACCCTAAACTTCTAAAAATGAAATCTGATGAGATGTTGCTTTAAAATATGATTTTCAAACCTAGAACTACAAATCTAACTTCACAACAGAATTCTGCAAAAAGACAATGACTACCCTCAACCTGGTGATATCTTTTTAATTTTTTTTCTGATTTTTCCCAAGAAAACTGTCCTTAGTTCTCCACAAACTGTCTCAAGTAGAGTAAAACACTCTTGCAATAAATCAACGAACTCGGTTTTCTTTATGTCAATCACAATTTGATTTTTTTCTTATTTTTCATGTTTGTCAAAATTTCAATGAAACTGATAGTCGACATTTCAATGAACGTCGGGGAAAAACTTTTAAAAAATTGAAAATTACACATCAAATTTTACAAAGACCCAATGATACATCAAATTATACATATTTTGTAAGACATTTTCATTGGATTTTATAGTCAAATGAGTTAGTGAGGGGTTAGTTATTAAATCATTATAGGAGGCCAACGTTTTTGGCACCATTCTCGGGGATGGTGTCAAACTAGGGAGTCTTTTAGAGTCATTGGTATTTTTTCTTGTTGTAATATTTTTGGAAGTTGTTCTTAGTATATCCTCATTTAGGAAGTATTGACCCCCCTTATTCTTTACCAATTCTTTGTGTGAGCTAGTTTCTAGTGAGTGATGCCGCATGCATAGAGGAAGGAGAAGGGATGCTTATGGTAGATTCATTCCTAACAATCCTAATCCATTCCAATTAGTTTAATATCAAAACCTACCAAGAGAAGAAGAAGAAGAAGATCCACAACCCCTTGTTGATGCATTTCCTAATCTGTCTAGCTTTGAAGTCTCCTTTGAAGACCAAAATTAGCTTGAGAACCCCTTTTCTTTGGAACTACATCAAGCACTTGCATGGGTGATGCAAATAGGAATAAACCTAACTAACTAGCTTTTCCTTTCCCCACTACCCATCAGAATGAAGTTGACAACTATGAACACCCTTCAAAAGCTGCACACACTCTAAACTCTCTTTCATGGGTTAGTTATATGCAAACTTGTTAAATGCTCCTATGAAATAATGCATAATGCCTCTCAAACAAGATAAAAAAGCAAAACTACTTAGAAGTATGAAAGAAACGTATGCACACCTATTCCATAGTGGATTGGTATCACTTGTGCAAAGTGACCATTTCCCAATCCTTGACAAGCTCAATGATAAAATGCTTTGAAGATGGAGTGAAATGGAGAAAATTAGCTCTTAATTGAAGAGAGTAACTTTGCAAGAAGATTGTGGATGCTAAGATAAAGAATGAGCCTTCTATTTATAGAATCTCAAGTTGAAAGAGTGCCCAAAAGAGAGCAATGTGGGATAAAGATTTAGCCAATAAGAAGGAGCCACTTGTCACCTTGTGAGTGGATGGAGGATGTGCAAGTTTTGGTCAATGTGCCAATAAATGAGATTGGTTAGCCTTTTCAAATTCAAATTTGGCTTGTTAGAGGAAGAAAAAGAGACTTAAATGCCAAGTGGAGGACATGTAAGAGGGGAGTTATTGCCATGTTGGAAGGGACAAGTCATCTAGTTTTCAAATTCAATCTTGAGGAATATTCTCCAAAGATGCCTTGTTGAGGGAAAATGAAGATTTTAATAAATGAATTAAAATGCTTTATTTGTGCAAGTGGGAAAAGCTAGAGGATGTGATTGGTGATTAGATTAGATTAAGCATAGGTTGATTAACTTAAGATGATGATTAGGTGATTTTGACCCATTTGACTTAGATTTAGGGATTTAACTAAATCAAAGGGGGATGAAAGGTGATTTCAGACTTGATTAAATAAATATTTGATTTATTTAATCAAATAGGATGTTGCTAGGCTTTAATTTTTTAATTTTTTTGTTTTTATTTTTTTTAGACTACAAAAATCGGGTAGCACGACCCCATATAAACTGCACTGCGCTTGGTAAACTTTTTAACGTGACCGACGGCGCTGGCATGACATGCCCTCTGGTACCACGGGGGTAGGGGAGACTAGACCTCATGACCAACCTCCTGCAACAAGAAATATTTATCCAACCGAGCTAGGGCCCCAACCCCTTAGGCTTTAATTAAATAAAGTTAATTTATTCAATTTAAATGGATGACCTTAGGAGATTAATCAATTAAACTTGGTTTATTTAATTGACAAGAAAATATGATTATGCATGATGTCAATTTCGCATGTCTACATTTTTCCCCTCTTTGAAGTAATGTACTTGATCTGTTGGTTCAAAGAATAAACTTGCCATGATCAAAATTGAAAAAAAATTGATTTTTTTTCGGATGCCCCAATGGAAAGAAGTACACTAGTACATTGCCCCCTCAAGAGATAGAGCAAAAATATTTGATTTGAGGGTCGATCTCATGAAAAAGAGGTTCAAAATGGATGGTTATGATGATAATGCAAATTAATGGTTTTAAGATGCTTAGAATAACCAATCTATATTATACTAAACAACTTAAATGATAATGCAATGTGATGATGCCTATATATGATTATGCAATGAATGTTTTATGCAAGTGTATGGTTTTTATGAGATGCTTACACTAACAGATCGATATTATGATGATGAACATGCATGTGAGATGATGTACTGGATGCAGGATGGATGAAATGATGATGATGATTAACTATTCATGACATGATGTTAGTGTGGAAAAGAAGAAATTAGGTGATGACAAGAGGATCCAACAAGCCAACTTTATGAGAGATGATGGTGAGAAATGGATGATTTTCTTATCAAGAATTGGGATTTTAGAAGTTTCACTTACCTTATGTTTGATAACAAGCCTAATAATGATGCATCAAGGTATAAAGGACCAGGATGGCATTGTAGTTAATGTGATGGAATTTGACTCATCAAATAGATAGGAGTATTCTTGTTCACACCTGACATATAGAAACCTTGCTAGGATGCACTTTAGAATTTTACAACATCTCAGACCAAAACATGAAAAGGTATAACCTATCAATGCAATAGTCAACAAGCTACCCAAAACACCCTCCATACATATCTAACAAAGCAAGTATTCACCAAGTTATATTACAAGAACATTCAACAAGAACAGTAGACAAAAGATAATGATCATTGCCCAATTCCTATTTCTCTAAATCCATTTGTTTGGACATCATCGAGAGGTTATTGGAATGAGTGCAAAGAAATAAGTCAAAAGACCAAGATAAAGTAAACAAACAAGATGATGTTCTTCAATACCGCTAACCAAAAGGAAATGTATTTTCAAGGATAAGAACCAAAACTATTTCCAAAAGATAATGCGCATTGTAGGAAGGATACACCCTATGACATGTTAGTGGATGGAAACACGTCATTTCATTTATCCAAAGTGTTATTTCGGATAAACAATGCCCATTGTCGGAAGGATACATCCCAGGAAATGATGTTATCAGATGATTGAAATGTGATTGATTGGATGATGGACTATCAACACAAAGAATTGACAAACTTGTTTACGTACTGACTTAAACTCGAGACTTGATGTTTTGAGTTTTACTTTTAACCTGCTAGACTTGTTTTTGATTGTTTCACCAAAGGTGGAGGATGATGATCATTTATTATGAGTAATGTTTATTACGGGTGAAAGTGAGATGAGACAGATGAATTTTTTCAAATATTTGGATGTTTTTGGAGTTTTGCAATATTTTAAGGCTATTTTTGATATGTTTTGAGATTTTCAAATGTTTTGATTTTTGATTTTCTAATTCTTTTCAGGTTTTTTGAGATTTTGACCAAGAGACTAACCTAGGGACCTATCCTAGGGGCCTTGGGGGCTAATAAAAAAATTAGCCTTGTCTACGTTATACACGTAGACACCATGTAGTTTGACTGACGACTTGACCAATTTACAGGTGAAGATACACATGATGAAATGTCAGTTTATTATGAGGGACTCCTAAAGGACTAACCTAAGTGTCTCAAGGGATGATCAAAGATCAACCTTGCCTACATTCAAGTCTCAGAGACCCGTAGTTCGACAAGACAACTTTGTTTTTTATTTTTTTCAGGCTAACTTTTTGACCTATTTTTAGGATTTTGATATGTTTTGAATGTTTTTGGATTTTGGTGATTTTCTGATGTTTTTGGATTTTTTGATTTTGGGATCTCAAGAACATACATGAATCCAATTCGATGAGAACATGCCCCTAGCATGATGCAATAGACTATTCTAATAAAGGCAGGAGAAGCTAACCTTGAGGATGGACCGATTAGTACTAGGAGGGATTATGATATGAACACAAGACCAAGCTATGGTGTGGATGTGGGTGGATGAATGATGGATGTGAATACGATGGATGATGGAAACATAATGGATGAATGATACATAACAAGTTGTAAAGATCCCGGTGGATGGAAAGTGCTTATTTACACAAGGTGCTTGTTCGCCAGGTTTTTCCCAAGGTACTTGTCCAAAGTGCCATCGAAGTGGTTTTCACTAGAGGACAATTTTTCTCTTTACTGTTTTTAATCTTTTTTTCTGATTTTTTTTTTTGTTTTTTTGTTTTTTTTGTTGTTACCAAGATGCTTGTTTGCTAGGTTTTCACCAAGGTAACCGTTTCTTTAGGACATTTTCTATTTTTTTTTTTTGGGTTCTATACCTTGAAAGATTAGGCATAAAACTTTTTGAGATGAGATCTATTCATGGGATCTTGCAGAGGTTCCCCTTCAGGTGTTGATAACTGTTATGCCCCTAACTTATAGCTTGTTGTGATAACAAATAGTCCCAACCAATTGGGTTCAAATTTTCCTTTGTTGTTTGGATTTGTGACGTTCTTATGATTCTCCTTTTGTACCAGTTCTTCAACTTGGAAAGCTTTGCTTTTGATTTTCTTGTTATAGCTCCTCTTGAGTCTATTATGATAGACTTGCAAATGATTTAAAACATCTATACACTACTCATCTAGTAGCTCCAACTCATTCAGTCTTGATACTTGGTACTCTTCATCCGTGATGAGGTTTTGCAGTGATATTCTTAATGATGGGAACTCAATCTCAATAGGGAGTACTACTTCTGATCCATAGACTAAGGAGAAGGGGGTGGCACCAGTGGGTGTGTGGATGTTGGTTCTGTAGGCCCAGAGGGAAGGATTGAGCTACAAATTCCAGTCACGACCTGTGTCATTGATTGTTTTCTTGAGGATCTTTAAAATGGTTTTATTTGTGGCTTCTACTTGGCCATTTCCTTAGGGATAGTATGGGGTGGAGAAGCGATGTTGGATTTTGAATTTTTCACACAAGTTGCAAACATCTTGATTCTTGAATGGTGTCCCATCTTTTGAGATAATGGCTTGTGGGACACCATAGCGTAAAATGAGATAGTTTAGGATGAACTTTGATATTTGCTTCCTAGTTATATGTGTCATGGGTATGGCTTCCACCCACTTAGTAAAGTACTCAGTGGCGGTTATGATGAAATTTTGGCCATTAGATGAAGTGGGATTGATTTTTCTAATGAGATCGAGTCCCCACTATGAAAAGGGCCATGGTGTGATGATGGGATGAAGTTCTTGAGATGGAGCATGGATGAGGTACCCATGCTACTGACATTGTAGACACCTTCTGACATAGTCATGTGCTTCTCTTTCCATTGTAATCCAATAATACCCTATCCTCAAAAATTTATTAGCTAGGATCATTCCATTCGAGTGTGAACCACATATATTGTTATGTAGTTCAGTTAAAGCGATCAATGCCTCCTCAGTATTTAAACAGTGTAATAAGGTTCCTTCTATGCTCCTATGATATATGGTATCTCCTAGGATGATGAATCAGGATGCCTTTTTGACAAAGGTTAATTTTAAGGTTGAGGGTAAGTCAACATGCATGATTCCTATTCAGAGGTAGGTATAAATGCCATGGTACTAGGGATCATCAAGACCAATGATTTCACACACAAATTCTGATTTTGGTATCTCGAATGCAGGCACAAGAAGTTCCTCTACCAAGAATTCATATTTTGGGACATTGTGAGGGATGTCCAGTAAGGATCCAATTGTTTCCATGGCATCTGTTGCTCTATTGTTGGCTCTGAGTATCTGCTCAAATGTGATCTTGATAAAGGATTCCTTGAGAGTCTCTACTAGTTTCTTATATGGAGTTAGCTTATCATCCTTAGTTTGGTACTCACCATTCACTTGGTTTATTATACTCTGAGAGTCTCCATATACTTTGAGGGCCATGATGTGCCATTGCACTACTATTCTGAGACCTATGGTTAAAGCCTCATATTTTTCAATGTTGTTAGTGCAGGGGAATGCCAATTTATAGGACCTTGGTATGTAGTCCCATTGTGGGGTGATAAAGAAGACACTAGCTCCTAATCTATGTTGCATGTATGAGCCATCAAAGTAAAGTTTCCAGTGGTCAGCTATGTTGAGGTTGAAGATGGATTCATCTAGAAACTTTGAGATGAGACAATTCTTTGAATAGATTGGTGCTTATGCAAGCTGATCTGTAATGACTTGGACTTTAATTTCTTTCTACTCCACATATTCAATGTCATACTCTGATAGTATCATGACCCATTTTTCCATTCTTCTAGTGTGCATTGCTTTTGATAGTAAGTACTTGAGAGGGTCAATTTTGGTGATGAGTTTAACTTTGTGTGCCAACATGTAATGTCTGAATTTCTATGATGCGAACACTACTACTAAACATGCTGTTTTAATGAATGAGTAGTTTAACTCATGGCTGACCATTGTCCTACTAATATAATATATGGCCCTTTCTATCCCATTTTCATCGTGCTAAGCTAGAAAAGCTCCAAGGACTATTGTTGTTGCCGACACAGAGAATTAATGGATTTCTTAGGATTGGTGGCATTAGGATTGGTGGTGTAAGAAGATATTCTTTGATCTTATTGAAGGCTTCTTCACACTTGTTATCCCACTTGTACGCTACTCCCTTGTGAAGTAGGTGAGAGTATGGATTCTACTTATCTACCAGCTGTGTTATGAATCTTTAGATGGACTGAATCCTACCTTGGAGACCTTTCAATTGTTTCAATGGTTTGGGTTCCTCCATCTCAAGGATTGCTTTTACCTTTGTTGGATCTACCTCAATACCTCTCATTGACACTATGTATCCTAGAAACTTTCCTGATTGCACACCGAAGATGCACTTCTTTGGATGTAATTGAGCCTTGTATTCCTCCAGCCTATTGAAAATAGTATTCAAAGTTGCTATGTGATCCTTCCTCTTTTTGGATTTGGCTAGTATATCATTAACATAATATTCAATAGTTTTATGGATCATGTCATGGAAGATTAACATCATGGCTCTTTGGTATGTTGCTCTTGCATTCTTCAAGCCAAATGGCATCATATTCTAGCAGTAAGTCCCCCATGGACAAGTGAAGGTCATTTTGTGTTGGTCTTCTTTAGCAATCATTATCTGGTTGTATCTCGAGAAATCATCCATCAAGGAAAGCATTTCGTGTCCCACCGTTATGTCTACAATCATGTCAATGTTGGGAAATGGGAAATCATATTTTGGACATGCCTTGTTCAAGTTCCTGAAATATATATAGATTCTAATGCCCCCACTAGGTTTGACACCCATTCTAGATAGTTTATTGGTCGAATGAATCTTGCATCCAATAGCTTCTTTAGTTCCATTTTGACTAGCAGGGCGATCTGAGGGTGCATTTTCCTGAGCTTTTGTCTAATGGGCTTTGCTTCAGAGTATATTGATACGTGATGAACTACAATTTCTGGATCGAGCCCTGGCATGCCTACGTAGCTCCATGCAAAGTTAACTTGTCTTTCTCAAGCCCTGACATGTCTACATAGAATGTGATGTATGGGGTCTCCTTTATTCCTAGATTAGCTAGATTGTACTTTTTTGCTAGGATTGCTAATTTTTCCTGATGAAGAGCTCTAAAAGGAAGATTGAATCCCCCATCCTCAGGCACCTTAGAGAGGTTTTCACTATTGGATGCATCCTTTCTTTTTACATTTTTCGTGTTAGAGAGTACCACAGTGTGGTTTTCACTGAAGGACTTAGATATTATTCTTAATTTCTCACTTTTGTGACTGAGGGATCCAATCGTTTCCCCATAGTATGCGTGTGTATCTAGCTTAATGATGAATCCTCCTTTGTGATCCCCACATGGAATGTTATCTTGTAGTGCCATGAATTCTGAGAGTGCCTCATAATTTTTGAATGTGTCAAGAATTGGTGGTCCTCATTGGTCATAATCGATGAGTTGGGGGTAAACTAGGTAGATTTCATGATTTTGATGGTATGACTCAAAGGATAAGGTGCTAATCATGAGAAGGGTGGTATCCTCAAAAATCCTAGGTAGGTTTGTTATGGGATCCTCATCATCACTACTACTATAGATGTTAGTTATGTCAAATGTGAAGTTGTCTATGACTTGACTTGTAGATACAGGTAAGTGAAGTTCAGCTACGGATTACTGAGGAAGATTATTGACCTTTCTAACTGGAGAACTTTGGCCATGTATGGTTATACTTAGAGGGGTACATCTGAGGCCAATATTTCTCATTCATTTCTCCAGAATGATAGGTATTATAAGCCTGTTGTCATTTTTCCCAAGTCTTTGGTTTCTATCATAACCCATTGTGAGCATCATTTGTAAACCTTTGCTTCTGTCATCCATTGGTAGACTAGCTACTAGTCTATTATCTTGGTATAGGAGATGAGATGGGTCCTCCTCTATGACTTCTCAACTGAGATTTCCCCAAATTTTGAAGTTGGGATATTCTTCAGGGGATGTTTGAGATGTGGAGGCTTCATTTGATTGCAAACATCCTCATGATTTGGGAGATTGTGGTAACTCTCCTACCACAATTTTTTTTGGGAATTGGGTAGTTTCTGCAACCATTGTCTTGGATGATGACTTTGATATTAGAGATGGTGGAAATGGTAGGAGTGGTGGGTGTCTCTATCGCAAAAGTGGAAGTGAGAGTGGCTAGATCAATGTACGGTGTTGATGGGCCTTCATCATTTTTAGGCACTTGATGGATTTTGTAATATTTTTCCTCAAGGTTCTTGCAGTAGGAGAATTGTTCAAGATCTCCATGGATGGTGACCTCTTGTCCTTCATATGTGAATTTGATAAATTGATGGAAAGTTGACGCTACCACTTGCATTGCATGAATCCATGGACGTCCTAGGAGAATGTTATAAGACAAGTCAAAGTCCATGACCTGATAGGTGATTTCCATGATAGTTGGCCCTACTTGAATAGGGATTCTAATTGTGCCTTGGGACACTCTTTCCTGATCATCATATGCTCTGATTGTAATACCCTTTCCTTTGTTGATTGAATCCTCTGATATTTTTAACTGCTTAATGAGATTGAGGGAACAAATATTCAAGCCTACACCTCCATCCACCAAGACTAACTTGACTTTACTTTTCTATACTAGGACCTCTAAATGGAGTGCACAGTTATGAGATGGTTGAGTAGGAAAATATTGGTTGGAGAACATAAGGAGATTCAAGGTAATGATATTTCCAACCATAGCTTGGAATTGTTTTGCATCAAGATCTGTGGGGATGATGGATGAAGCCAATGCTTCCTCAAGGATTTTCTCATGGCGGATGAGATTTTTAATAACTCCATGATGGAGATTTGTGCTGGCATTCTTTTTAGTTGATCAAGGACATTGTAACCATTGGGAACAGATCTTGAATTGGACATGAAAGTTTTCTTTGGTTGGTATGATCCTGCGATAGTAACTTTTGTGCCTCTTATGGTGACTCCACAATTTTCCTGAGCTCCTTTGATAGTGATTACTACACAATGTTCATCTAGGGAAGCGATGATAGTTTAATACACATGATTCACATTTTTGAAGGCCCCTTTCTCCTTATCAGTATTATTAGTGTTAGTGTTAGGCATCTAATTCATGTATATTTTGAGGTTCTAGTTTCTTGTTGGTTGTTCCACATTTATGATTCTTTGATCAATGAGGTCTTGGACTATGTTCTTTAACCTCATACAATTGTTAGTGGTGTGTCCTTCGATTTTGTGGAAGTCATAGAGCTGATTTTCATTATACCAAGGAGGTTTAACATCTGGTTCTTGGTAGTTCTCATAGGTGGTAATCTTGATGAGGTTTTCATTTATTAGTTTCTTCATGATGACTTCGAGTGGTTCCCCAAGAGCGGTGTATTTTCACTTGATGGAATTCTTATTTCACTGGGGTAGTCCTTTTTGATCATTGACGTTATTGATCACTTGATTGTTTGTTTGATGTCTTTTGTTCACATGATGGTTGTTTTGATGATGGTTTTGGTTTTATTATTGCGGTGCAAGTGTGTTTTGCTGAGGGGCACTGATAACAACTTTGGCATTGACGACACCATCGTTCGTAATATTTTTGTTTCTTTCCCATGTGCGAGGTTTGTCATTGTAATTGGTGGGTGGGAAATTATTCTGTTGTTTAGGATATGAAGTTGATCCTCCCCATTGTGTCATAAGGGCTCATTTGATGTTGAGCACCTTGGAAATCATTTGGTCATACGTGGTGATCCCTTGGACCTTGAGATGGAATGATAAGAGGCCATTAAAGTTGGATATGATAGTGCACACTCGTTGTTCCTTGGGCATGACCCATTTACTCTGATTGTCCTTGGCTCATCATCATTGTAGGAATGAAGCAAATGATTCATTCTTACCTTATTTCAGAGCCAATAGTTCTTCAAGACTAACATCCACTACAATATTGCATACGTAGTTTTTGATGAATGTGTCTATGATTTCTTGGAATGTCTTGATGCCTATAGGTAGGCAAGAGAACCATTCCATGGTGTGGCCAGCCAAACTCCTAGGAAATAGTTGCATTAGATAGGTATTGTCATACACAACTTCCATGCAATGAACCTGGAATTCCCTAATATGATCTTCAGGGTTTCTTGTCCCACAGTACATGTTGAATTTGGGGATCTCAAATCCCTTCGGGAATGGTTTCATGACAATACTTTTGTTGAATGGATAAGGAAAAAAGTTGCTAGGTGTTTTCGTGGTTCGCCCTGATTGAAGTTCAAGCACTTATTGCGAGAGCAACCTGATTTGTGTTGTCACATCATTTTAAGGATTAGGGGGTGGGATAAAAGTGTTTTGAGGTGGTTCATTTGTTGGTGGTATGGGTGGATTGGATGATTTTTTCATATTCTGTTCATCCAAGTATGCTTGCAATAACGCTTGCTATTGTTCATGTTGTAGTTGTGCTATCAGTGCCTATTGTTGAGCTTGTTGTTGTGCTTGTTGTTAAGCTGCTAATTGAGCTTCTTCCTACTGTTCTTTATATTGCTAAGTTAGCACTTGTTGATATGCTTGTTGTTGCACTATGTGTTGTACAAGATACTACATTTGTGCTTATACTTGTTGTGCTTGATATTGGGCTTTGGCTTGAGCGTGGGCCTAAGATTGTGCTTGAGCTTGTACATCTTGAGCTTGAGCTTGAGCAGCTTGAACTTGTGCTTGTGCTTGAGCTTGAGTAGCTAGAGAAATTTGTTGTTCTTGTTGCTGCTATAAGGCTTGGTCTTGTGTAGGCTATTGCACTTGTGCGATTTAGGAAGCTTGAGCATCTTACACTACTTGAGCGACTTGCTAAGCAGCTAATTGTGTGGCTTGCTGAGTAGCTAATTGTGTGGCTTGTTGAGTAGCAAACTGCACGGCTTGTTGTTTTTGTACTTGTGGGAATTCCTTTTGATAAGCAACTTTTTGAGAAGCTTGTAATTCCATACTATATTGGCTTGATGAATTGGAGCTTGGTGGTGGTGGAGGTGGAGGTGGATTTAGAATGGTGCTTGTTGTGGAGGTGGGAGGCATTGTCATGTTGGTGATTGGGATTTGATTGATAGATAGTTCGATTAATGTGGTTGGTCCTTGAGAGATCATTTTTTGTGATGTTAGGGGGTAGTTGATGATGTGGTGATTGCTTGTGTAGTTGTCATCTATTGTTGTGATATCGATGACAAGTTTTGAGAGTTTAGCATGATGCTTTGATTGATGTTTGGGATGTTGGTTTGATTGATATTTGGTAAAGGGGGAATCCTTAAGCCAAGAAGTGGTGTGGATGATGGTAATGGCGGAAGTGGTGGAAATGTGAGAGATTTGATCTCTTCAGGGAATGGTGCAGTGTCAAAAATTCCCCCTGGTCTGAACATGTCACCCTCTCCTTGCGAGGTTATGGAGAGAGAGGTTTGCGGTGTTGTGCGAAATGATGATGATGGGTCATTCAGATCATGAAAGGTGAGAGGATCATATGTATGCAATGGTACGGTTTGTCCCAAAATGGTGTTTTCCTCCAAGTCTTGATTTTTTAGAAGAGGATGTGTTTGCATTGCATTGAGAAATGCACTTCCTTTGTTAACAATGGGTTGTGTTGGAGAGATGGATGATGTGATTTGTGGGATGTTTTGAAATGATGGGGTAGATGAAATGGGGATGGTAGATGATATTGGAGGCATGAATCCAAAGGATGGTTCTACAATAGTGGTCACATTGAAATCAGAGGGGAGTTTAGCCCCTTTCTTTACTAATTCGAGCATGTATAGTGAGGGATTGATTCTCATCATGATGTTGATAATCTTAGGGTTCTCCATATTTTGAATTATTTCAATGATTTCCTCATGTGACATTCCAAATGGATTATTGGTAAGATCCTCCATTTGGACACCTTCCTCTTGATGGTCTTGCAAGAATGTAGGAAGCTTAACTGTGAGACTACCATACCCAATGGGATTCATTTCAAGAGTAGTTTGACTTAAGTCACTCAAAGTAGATGTTTCTTTGTTGGCTTCCATGTTCCTCTTGTCTTGTGATCTAGTTTGCACCATAAAATAGGGATCAATCTTCAAGAATGCGGAAGGTGAATTCTCTAATTCTTTGGATTGATATAACTTTAGGTACAAAAGAGAAAATTTAGGATGATTTTAAGGATCAAAGGGTGATAATGATATGGATGTAAGATGAATGTTTGATGGATGATTGGAACTCTTGAACAAATCTTGAAGGGTATGTTAAACTTTAGGACTTGATTCTAGGATTGATTTGTTTCAGATTTGGGTTTTGGTGTACTCATAAACTTTATGAGGTTGGATGTTGTCCTAGAGTTAAATCATTCACAAGATGATAATTTGTCTAGGTGTGAGAAGAAGGATTCATCTAAACAGTCCTATCCAAACAAGATGATTTTGATAATGAAATCCTAAATCCCAAGATGTTGGATGTTATCAAGGGATGAATTTGTTCACAAGTTTTGATAATTTGATCAAATATGTGGAGAAGGATGCATCTACACACATTCAATCAAACAAGGTGATTTCGGATTGGTTTCAGCTGACTTGCCCAAAGTTTAACATGAAGGATTTTTCCAAGATTTTTGAAGAGTTGATAATGAGATGATATTGGTTTTGATGTTCAAAGATGGGTGAAGGTTTGATTTTGATCCTAGGATGTACCTAAAAATACACTTGTTTACTAGACCTTAGTATTGAAGAACATAAGATACTTCTAAGGACCTCTCAACCAAGAAGTGGTTCAAATTGAGCATACATTTCCAAATTGTTCAAAGGAATGAGTCTATAGAACCTTGTGAATTTTTTTCTTATTTTGATATGTTGCTTTCAATTGCACTTCCTAATGTATTTCTTGATGAATTTCGATTGTGACTCCTAAATTTTGAACTTTGGCTCAAGGAATTTTGTTTCAGGATTTTGAATTTCTTGGAAATCATGAGGAATTAATACGTGTGAGAGCCAATATTATTATCTTTGCTTAGTTATTTTGTTTTACCACAAACACTTCTTTGATTAGGTTTCCAGACTAGATGTCCAATGTCTCAATTTCTTCAAATCCCACAAAGTATGTTATGTGGAAATTTGATGAAGTCAAGGCAAGGGTTACCTATTGTTTAACTTTAGTAGGAAAAGTGTGTTGTGAATCCAAGTGTTTAGAAGCCTCTAAGGATGAGAATCCCAAGGGAAAGCAATAACACATGAATTGGGTCAATTGCATTTTCCTCCTAAAGGGTTTGAAATTTTGATGATGATGTTAAGTGTTTGTTTCCAAAATGTTTTCAAACAAGAAAAGAATTTTGTAGCAAAGAATAAGCACAACCCTATGGATGTGAAAAACAATATTTGTTGAGTCCCCACTTGGACAAGTCCAACTACACTTATCTTTAGCGAATGATTAGATGCTTGACCCCACTAGCTCCCCTCCACAACACTCACTTATATGGGGCAGCCAAGCATCAACACCCATGAAACTCCCATGGAATGTTTTCCATTTCTACTAAAGATTGTAAAAGTGTGGGGCGGCTTTAGAACAATTGTTCTTGCACCAAAAAATAGATATGGATTTTGGGGCCTTTCTAAAACAAGGGGTTTAATTTGGACTTTCCGTTTGTAGGAGTTGACCTAGCATCATGAGAGACCATTGTTGCCCTTCTCATCTGAGTCAACCACATGATACTAGCGTTTACTCCAATATCAACATTTATGTCCTCGCTAGAAATACTCTCAGGTTTAGAGTGTTACCGGTTGATTCATTCCCTTGGGTGAGTACTTTTTCCCCAAGGTAGGCCCTCTAAGATAGAAAAAAGCGAGTAAACATATTCATAGTTTGATCAACCTTCATTTAGAAACAAAGGGAGAACACATGCAATAGGTTTACGCATACTCATAAAGTGTTTTGTTCAATTTTAAACCCAAAAATGAAGTGTGGAGGTGATTACTTTATCTCAACCTAAGATCACCAAAAAGGACTTTTGATTCTCAAGATCGCTATTACGTGTGAGAGAAGCGCATACGTCCTTTTTGATAATGTTATTTTAAGTAAGCAATCATGAAAAAAAAGTAGTACATTTTCATTTTAACCTTTTAAAGCACCAAAGGACAAATGAGAGTTGTTTTGTTCAATTGTTAACTTCAAACAAAATCTAGTCAATTTTCCTAAAGTTCATTTTAACCCTTTGCCACGAAAATTGAAAACTTTTGCTATGTTTGTTTTAAAGCCCAAAAACAAGTGAGTTAGTCTAAAACAGAAAATTAAAGCATACGACGGAATCTCCAAGCATTAAAAAGTGCTTTATCAACTCCAAGTTTAATGCTCAAATTTCCTCCAAGTTTCTTCAAAGATCTCTTGCAAGCTTCTTATGCTAACAAAATCCCTCCTCATCGCTTTTCCTTCCTTTACCCTTCCTCGTTTTCCTACAAACATCACAAATAGAAGTTAGGTATGTATTGCAAATTGATAAAAACATATAAAATATTTATCAATTATTTTAGGAATCCTTTTAAAGAAAGAAATGGAAATAAAATAATTTGACAAAACAATGTCAATATTATTTCAATTTGTTCCTCCTTTCATATCTATGACATAATTGATGGTCAACATAAAAGGATTTATATCTTAATCAAAATGTATGAAAAATAATTAAACAAAATGGTTTTCAAAAGTTTCCTTTGGATAATAGAAATCAAACCAATGGAGCCAATAGTCACTTCCGATAGATAATGAGCATGAATGGAGGATGGGTTTTTTTTTATATAATAGAGAAAACCCCCCCTATCAAGGTAGAAACAAAAACATTAATGAGATACAAATGACCATGATAAAAATACCTTTCCTCTTTGTGCATAGCTAAGCTTTAATAACATAAACAACCTATATTAATGATAAATCAAACCTTTATTCTTTGCATAGCCAAACTTTAGAAACAACAAGATCAATGATGTGTACCTCATTAACCTTTGGTGGCTCACAAAAAAATGATTGTTTAAAGTAAAACTTCTCCACCATACATTAGTCTTTAAAAAAAAAACATATTAAATGTCCTTGTCTAAAGAATATCCATGCCTTTAATTTTCAAATACACTATATGGAACAAGATGGCTCAACAAACAATCTATGTAATTAATGAAGTTGGTGGATAGACATTGGTGAGGTTTGGTGTACTAACTAGTTGTGATTAAATTTTGATATAATACAAAACATAAAACTACAATAGGTGTAGTATATAGTTCACATGCTAAAATATCAAAGATCCTTTAATTTTTTGAGTAAGTTAATATATTATCGTCTTCATAGAGTCCTATGAGAGATAATGTGACATGTGCACCAGTTAGTGTGCAAAATTATTTAGTAGGACCATTCCCATGACTCAAATCCAGCTTGAGAAATTGTCAAATTCTTGTGCACAACAACTTTGATTTGCATTAAGCAGTTCAGATATGCCAGTAAAGAAGGGTTCGATTGTGAAAACACTGTTATGTACTCCTAATC
The DNA here is from genome assembly GCA_007258455.2 of Sequoia sempervirens. Classification (NCBI taxonomy): domain Eukaryota; kingdom Viridiplantae; phylum Streptophyta; class Pinopsida; order Cupressales; family Cupressaceae; genus Sequoia; species Sequoia sempervirens. The sequence goes on from VDFB02129318.1 coordinate 21,722, forward strand.
AATACTTAGTTTACATGAGACCAAGTATCTTATCCTTTCTTTTGAAAGGAATCTAGTGATATGCATAGTCTAAATCTATAGAAAGCGTACCTTTAAAAGACAACAAAATTCTCTAAACTAGACTGGAATGCTATATAGATATCACAAGGTATATCTAGAGAGTGGAAAATCATTCAAACAACAAGTACAAATTTATACTAATTTTGTCGATATATATTCAAATCTCTCCCACATACTTATGCTTGCTAATCTTCATGTCCCCTTTATTCAGAATTAATAAGCTATAGAACCAGCTAGTCGTGTGAGAAATATAAAGGATAGAAAAAGGCATTAATGTGTAGCAACCAAAGGCATTTAAACTGTTTGAATTAAATCCTTTATAACATCAATCTTGCTTGAAAAGAATCAGAAATTAAGAGTACACCATAGATGTAGCTTGATTGATTGATGTATCTACTTTGTTTCTAGATATTGATTTACGAAATGGTGTGTTGGTGAAGTAGATGAATCTTAATGCCTTGTTGACTTGTATCGCCCCTGGCAGGAATATTGATAAAGGTATCCTCCTTTACATAATAATATCTGCCATCATTTGGTGCTGTGAAACCTCCAAATTGGTGCTCCAGGAATCATCATATATTCAAATAAATCTTCTAGAGACCAAGCAACCAAACACATCTTGAGTCATGTCATAAACACTATAACCTAAATTAGTCACACAAAATATTGAAGAGAAGACACACAAGCCCACCAAGTCTTTTAAGATCTATAGAGCGTAGATTTATTCGTCAAAATGTGCAATCAAATTCCAACTAGTTTTCATGCTTTTATTTTCCATACCCTTCAATCTTAACCCCATGACTCGGCCAAAGATTGCATATGTAGGTCCAACATAAAGCAATGTCTCTAAAAAAAGCATGCAAAATGGAGAAACCATTACAGTGTGACAGATGTGAAATTTAGGAGAAAATTTTGATTAGTAATAGGAGAGTGCTAGATTTAGAGGACCAAGTTTTAGAATTGCATACAAATTTAGCAACAACAAGTTTAGCATACTACTCCCTAACAACCGAGTTGAACAAGGTCAAGGACAATGTTAGCGAACAAGTAATAAAACTATCTATTTAAAATGCACAATTGAAGGATGAGAATCAAGAGCTGGGAAAAATTCTTGTAGAGGCTACCAAGAGATATGAAGAAATGCAAGAAATTAATTTGTCTAGTGGGAGAGTGAAATTATTATGCTTAGAGGATTAGGTATTAGAACTCTTCATAGAGTTGGCAACAACAAGGGAAACATATGATGAAGTTACTACCAAGCTAAGGGAAGTTGAAGAAGACACTAAGAAACATGAAAATGAGCTACTTGAGATCACAAAAGCAAAAGAGACCTTAAATTGACAACGATTTCAAAAGCTCAAAAGCTTGAACATGACTTGTCTTTTGTAAATTCCTCCTCCAAGAAGTTGTGGGAAACATTTCTAAAGCTTGATAAGACCTTAAATTTTGCACTTGAAGATATTTCTAAAGAGTTGAATGTCCCAATGCACACTTGCAAGCTATGATACAAAGAGATTCAAAAGTCCTTAGCATGAGTTGGGCAGAGTTTACCTTGGGGGAAGGATATTATATTAGTCATCACAATATTGGCTCAAGAAAAAGCTCTATGGCAGCCATATAAAGCCGCAAAGATATTGGCTATGTAATGTAGTGATTAAATGCAATAATTATTTTTAACAATTATATCAACTAACTCTAGTACATGTTTTTTATTCCAAGCACAGGTAAGTCACAAAAACAACAAATAACCAAATTTACGTACTATATAAAAATAGATTTATCTAAAACCTTGGAAAACTAAGAATTTCAAGACTATCAATTTTCCAAATCCCTCCTTCTAGTGCCACATGTGAATGCCCTTCAAAATCTACACACACTCTAAACTCTCTTTCATGGGTTAGTTATATGCAAACTTGTTAAATTCTCGTATGAAATAATGCATAATGCCTCTCAAACAAGATAAAAAAACAAAACTACTTAGAAGCATGAAATAAAAATATGCACACCTATTCCATAGTGGATTGGTGTCACTTGTGCAAAGTGACCCTTTCTCAATCCTTGACAAGCTCAATGATAAAATGCTTTGAAGATGCACTGAAATGGAGAAAATTAGTTCTCAATTGAAGAGAGTAACTTTGCATGAAGATTGTGGATGCTAAGATAAAGAATGATCCTTCTATTTATAGAATCTCAAGTTGAAAGGGTGCCAAAAAGAGAGCAATGTGGGATAAATATTTAACCAATAAGGAGCCACTTGTCACCTTGTGAGTGGATGGAGGATTTGCAAGTTTTGGTCAATGTGCCAATAAATGAGATTGGTTGGCCTTTTCAAATTCAAATTTGGCTTGTTGGAGGGAGAAAAAGAGGCTTAAATGCCAAGTGGGGGACATGTAAGAGGGGAGTTATTGTCGTGTTGGAAGGGACAAATCAACTTGTCTTCAAATTCAAATTTGAGGAATATTCTTTAAAGATGCCTTGTTGAGGGAAAATGAAGATTTTAATAAATGAATTAAAATACTTTATTTGTGCAAGTGGGAAAAGCTAGAGGATGTGATGGGTGATTAGATTAGATTAATCATAGTTTGATTAACTTAAGATGATGATTAGGTGATTTTGACCCATTTGACTTAGATTTAGGGATTTAACTAAATCAAAGGGGGATGGAAGGTAATTTCAGACTTGATTAAATAAATATTTGATTTATTTAATCAAAGAGGATGTTGTTAGGCTTTAATTAAATAAAGTTAATTTATTCAATTTAAATGGATGACCTTAGTAGATTAATCAATTAAAATTTGTTTATTTAATTGACAAGTGAATATGATTATGCATGATGTCAATTCTGCATGTCTACAATATCAAGAACATCCCTGCTTCAACACTCCCCAAGTTTTATGGACTTGTCACAAAAGATCCTAATACCTTTTTATTTGAGTTTAACATACTCTACAGGAGTTATGATTATACTACTAGTGCCCGTAGGCTTAATATATTCCCTACCACTTTGAAAGAGGCTACATTAAGATGGTTCATGAGCCTAGGCAAAGATACTATGGAAAATTTGGAAGACATGAAGACAAAATTCCTTGAGAAATACAAGGAATATTGTAGGGGTAGTGACATGAGAGGAGGTGACATTTTTAGGATGCAACAAAAGGAAGATGAGAGCCTGGAAGATTACATTGCAAGGTTTCTATTTTTCCTACAAAAAATCTCCACACCATACACTTAATGAAGACTCACAAAAGTTACTTTTCCTTAGAGGAATCAATGATAGCTACACTGATGCCTTGGACCTCGTGGGAGGAGGAGATATCTGCTAAGTTCCTTGGGACGATATCAAGAAAATATGCCAAAACTACTCTAGGGAAGCTTCAAAGAAGGGGAGAGCTTACCAATCTTTCATGGGTAAGTCAACTACTAGTGGAGTTTCAAGAATGGAGATTACTCATTTTCTAGTAGAGTTTAAGCATGACATTATAAATAATCTAGATACTCAACTAGATACACTTCAGGCCAAGAAGAAGCAAGAGGAGGAAGAGGCAATGTTGACAGAGTATTGCCCCACTTGTTGATAGAGTATTGCCCCCACTACAAACAAAAGAAGAGGGACCAGTGCAGATGCAAGATGGTGGCTAATCTTGAAAGCAAGCAGATTCCAATTGAGTTCAAGCCAATCCAAATTGGAGAAGACCAAGTATAATATGTTGCAAAAAGGAAGCCTTGGGCTCCAATACAAGGTATGCCACCAAATCCACTATCCTATGTTAGGCCATATTTTTATTCTTATTCATCTAATAACCAATGGTAGCCCCCATATCCATCTAGTTCTGAAGGATATCTACCACATCCTTGGAATAACCCTCCAAATGCTTAGCTAAATCATCAAATTTCTCCACACCAGTGGTAGCAATCTTAGGGAAATTAGCAACAATTTCAAGGGAATTGATAGCCACCTCTAGAAAATTGGTAGCAAACAAATCAATAGAGAGGAGGACAACAATGGCCTACTAAAAAAACTAGTTACATGAACCACCTTCTTAGCCCCAGTAGCATGCTATAATGCCTCCACTTGCTAATCCAAGATCAAATGCACCTAAACCTACTTAGCTACTAGCTCAGGCCACACCCAATCCAAATAACAAACCATAACAACCTACATATTCTGTTGATTCAAATCAATTCCGTACATATGCTATGAGTGTAAGTGACATCCAATTGCTTTCAGGAACTACTCTAGAAGCCCCTTCCAAACCCATTATCACTGAGCTTCGTGTGGAAGAGGAAGAGGAACCTCTGAATGATCCCATTTAGCCAAGTGTACGTAAAAATATTAAACCAGTCCAAGTCAAGCGGACTGAACAAGAACCACCATTTCCTCAGAGATTGGAAGTTTCCAAGAAGGAAGAAAAGGAGGATACAACTTTTGATATCATGGATCATTTGAAGCATATATGTGTCCATATACCTCTATTTTAGGCCATAAAGAATGTTCTAATCTACGGTAAGGTAATCAAGGAAGTATGCCTCAAGAAGCTAGGTAGGAAAAATAAGGAACCAACTACAGTTCATGTGGTGGGATAGCTAGCTGACATCATGCTAGAAAAAGTGACTATCCCCATGTATAATGACCCAAGTAGTCCTATGGTAGTAGTTGTTATAAATGGGGTCCAAGTAAAGAATTCTCTAATTGATTTAGGGGCAACAATAAATCTAATGACCGAAGACATCTTGTAGCAACTAAATATTGTAAGCATGAGATCTAATCCTACTATCCTACAACATTATGATAACTCTATTGTTAAGCTTGATGGTATAGTGGAGGATCTTGTGGTAGTTTTAGACTCCTAGCAGTACCCAACAAAATTTATGATTCTTTCTCCTAAAGCTACACTAGGAAGGTATCCCATTATTCTTGGAAGGCCTTAGTTAGGAACTACAAATGCATTCATTAGATGTCAGTCAGGTGACATGACCATTTCAGATGGAAAGAGTGTGAAAATATTTTTTCTTTATCCTCATGCTTAGCCATCTCATAATGAAGATAATCTTGTATGACTACATGTTTGTGAAGAGGCCAAGGAAGTTAATTCTCTGGCACAACTTATGATGATAGCAAGAAGATATTTCATACAACTCCAAGATAAGGATGAGGTATTGGATAACATCATTCAAAACCACTGTGAAGTGGAGGAAGCATAATCTTCTCATTCTGCTACTCCAGTCAAGACACTTTTGCCTGCTCTTCTTGCAACCACTATTCCTATAGACGTTCTTCCTGCAACCATTGTTCCTACAAATAGACTTCCTACAGCCACAACTATGTCCCATACATTGCTTCCATATGAACTAAAGTTACCATGTGTTAATGAAGTAGCCATGATAGAGTTAACTACACAAGTACAGGTGTTAGAAGAAAAATATATGGATGTTAATAGTAAATTAAGTAAAGAACAACAATTGTTATTGGAAAAATTATTAAAGACCCATCAACATGCATTTGCATGGGATTATCATGATATGAAGGGATTGGACCCTAAAATTTGTACAAATAGAATTTACATCAGAGATGATTGCACCCCAGTAAGACAACCACAAAGAATAATTAACTCTACACTAAGAAATTGTAAAAGGGGAACTAGAAAAATTACTAGATGTAGGATTTATCTTCCCCATTTTAGATAGTCAGTGGGTGTCTCCATTAGTGATTGTGCTCAAGAAAGGAGAGAAATTGAAATTTTGTGTTGATTATAGGGAACTTAATGCTACCACCAAAAAGGACCACTTTCTCTTACCCTTCATTGATCAAGTTTTGGACACACTTGCAAGAAAGAAATCCTTTTCTTTTCTAGATGGATTAAGTGGCAACAACCAAATCCAAATTGCACTAGAGGACCAGGAGAAGACAACATTTACCTATCCATGGGGGACCTATGCCTATTCAATACTCCCATTTGGCTTATGGAATGTACCTAAAACTTTTTAGATGACAGTCATTAGCATAGTCTCAAACATTTCTCATGATTGCATGAAAATTTATATGGATGACTTTACCACTTATGGTGCTAATTTTAATCAAGCATTGAAAAATCTCGGGAGAGTTCTACAGAGATGTGAAGACCAAAAATTGTCCTTAAATAGTGAAAAATGCTTCATGATTCAATGTAGGAAGGTGTAGTTCTTGGCCACTACATATCCCACAAGGGAAGTCAAGTAGATCCTATAAAGATTGAGGTAATCAAAAATTTTCCCACACCTACAAAACATAAGGATTTAAGGAGTTTCTTAGGTCTTGCAGGGTATTATACGAATTTCATCAAGGATTTCAACAAGGTAGTAGACACATCGTATACTCTTCTCACTAAAGATGTTGAATTTTAGTGGACTGAAGCCTGTGACAAGGCATTTTTTGACTTGAAGGCAACTTTGACTCATGCTCCCATACTCAAAGGGCCTAATTGGGAACTTCCTTTCCACATCCATACTAATACATCATATTATGCCATAGGAGTAGTCTTAGGATAGAAATAAGGAGCTATTGAAAATGCCATTTACTTTGTCAGCAAAAATTTATAAGGAGTTGAATTCAATTATATAGTGACAAAGAAAGAAATGTTGGCAGTAATCTATGCACTGAATAAATTTAGACATTACATAACAGGCTACCAAATATTTGTGCACACTTATCATACACCTATTATATATCTCATGAATAAACCTTTGATCATAGGTAGGTTGGAAAGATGGTTATTGGTGATGTAGGAGTTTGATATAACCATTGTGGATAAGTTAGGGAAGGCCAATGTTGTTGCAAATTTTCTTTCAAGGTTGAGTACATCAGAAGACAATCAACCCATAGATGACTCTTTTCCTGATGAGCATCTATTCTCCCTTAGTATACAAACACCCTGGTATGTTGACATAGCTAATTATTTGGTCACAGGTAGATTTCCTTCTCACTTATGTCCAAAAGAGAAAAGGGCACTCATTAAAAAATATTTTCCTTTCTCTTGGATTGTTGGATGTTTTTTTTATACTAGGTCTACTAGACCATGTCATGAGGAGATGTTTGAGAGAAGATGAGACATATGATATTCTATAAGCATGTCACAATGAACCATGTGGACACTTTGCAGCCAAGAGGACAACAATGAAGATTTTGAACACAAGATATTACTGGCCAACACTCCACAAGGATGCAGGAAGGTATACCATAAAATGTGATAGATGTCAAAGAATGGGAAAACCAACTAGATATGATGAGATGCCACTTTTCCCTCAGGTAGTAATCACCCCCTTTGACAAGTGGGGATTGGATTTTGTGGGACCCATTGACCTTCCATCAAATGGTAAGTATTATATATTTGTATGCACTAATTATGTGACAAAGTGGGTAGAAGTTAAGGCCATGCAACATGCAAGAGATAACAAGGTTGAAAAATTCCTTTATGAGGATATTTTCACAAGATATGGAGTCCCAAGAGAAATAGTGACTGATCAAGGGGCTCAATTCACATCAACCCTTATTGTAGCACTAGTTAATGAGTACAACATAAGGCATAGGAATTCTACTCCTTATCACCCCAAGGCTAATTCCCAAGTTGAGGTGACCAACAAAGAAATTGAAGCCATTCTGACAAAAATGGTAGCTATTCATAGAAAGGATTGGGAAAATAGATTACCAGAAGTTGTTTGAGCCTAGAGGACAACTTGGAAAACAACTACAGGCTTCACTCCATTGGAGTTGAACTGCATGGAAAGACAACTATGATTCCCATTAAATTTGAATACAAGACTCTGCAGACTATAGTAGACTTGGGGATGGATATTTCTGAGGCACAAAGAGAAAGAATCATGCAGCTAAATGTTTTGGATGAGATAAGAAGAGCAACCCTACAACATACAGAGGTAGTGAAAAATCAGAGAATCAAATTGCATGAAAAATTTATCAAGGACAAGAAATTCCAACTAGGAGATTGGAACCTGCTCTATGACTCAAGATATCATGAAAATGCAAGAAAATTGCAAACAAGGTGGCTAGGACCATATGAAGTTGTTGAGGTCTCTCCTAATAGAGTTGTTCAGCTTAAAATACCATTGACCTTGTCAAAATAAAATTACTTGTCAATGGTCATCATTTCAGATTATATCACAAGGTAGCTTCCAGAGAAGAGTTCCTACAACAATTCACCCAACATTCAGCACCCAAGCTTCCTACAACCAAAGGAAGTGGACCTAGTGTCCCTCCTTTTGGCTAATTAAGGTACATACTTGTCATAATAAATAATTTCACTCTTGTGGAAGTCTATTTCTTCACCCATCCATCACCACCTTTCTCTCTCTTCCATCACTTCATTCCACCTCACCTCATTCCACTTCATTTTCATTAGTTGCTCAATTTATTCCCTAAAAGGTGAGTGGTACTTTCTCCACAATCTTTGGAAAAAATCCTCCACACATTCAGGTATGTGCGCGTTAATTGTTATTTTTAACCATCTTTTAAGTGCATTCATTTAATCATTGTACGCTAGTATAGGTGTTCACATAACATTTCATTACTCCTTGTCAAATCACCACTCCCATCTCACATGTGCAGGCACATGTCCAAATTTAGGTTGGGTGGAAAGAAAAAGATGCAAATATATTACCCATGTGTCAATTTACAGTGAGTATGAGGTAAAGGCAACAATAAAGGAGGAAACTATGAGAAGAAGCCTATCACAAAGATGGAATAGCCTAATTGATGAGCTAAAATAGGCTAAACCTCATTCCATCCAACATTATGCTGCATCACTAAAAAGGATTGATAGGTATATTTAGATTGGGAGAATGAAGTGGCGATTTTGGCTTCCCCTAACTTTCTAGCCACCCATTCTCATGTGGCCCATGCCAAGCTTCAGATTCTACCAATATGACATTGTTGCATAAAAATAGAGATGAAATAGATTTGATAGATTAGGAGGATTCTATTGGGATCCTGATTCATGCAAAATAACCACTAATGTTGGATAGCTATCAATTGCAAATTTTAGAGCTTTGACCAAGCAGAACAACCCTTCCCCTACTAGAGGACCAACAAAACGTTAGGTTGGGGGGAGTGATGAGCCTATTTTTTGGTCCAATTTTGGGTAGAATATATAGTTTATTTGTTGGTAGTTTTCATGGACTTTGATGTTAAATATTGATATTTTCATAATGTTTCCCTCAAACCATAGACATTGGGTTTAATCCTATCTCTACAAGTTTTAATGACATTGGTATATTATGTGGATTATCTATATTGATTTTGCATGTGTTTAATGAATGTTCATTAAGGTGGTTATAAATGTGTGGTTATTGTGTGTACTGACATTGCCATGCAAATTTAATTAAAGGATGCTAAGTTGAGGAAGGTGCCACTAGTTGGGCATGCACCATAACATCCAACAAAGGAATCACTCAAGGTCAAAGGAGGTCGATGGTAGAAGATTCCTTATGCAATTGAATGTAACTTCCTTGTAGTGGACTTTAATGATTGAGCATATGCGAGTGTCAGTGTTGTGTTAAATCTACATTTAGACTTGCATGTTTGACTAGATTCCATGCACGCGTAACCACTACTTCTCCACTTTCTCTATTTTCCCTAAATGGCATCCTCCCAATCATGGAGTTGATTTCCTTGTTTAGTTGATAGTATAAATAAAGATTTGATGCTCCTTCCTTGGAGAGGTTGCACGATTGGATATTGTACTTGCACTCTCAATTTTTTAGTAATACAAATACATTACTCTTTTGTACCTATGATTTATAGTGAATAAAATAAAATTTTGAGTTTGAGCATCTAAGCTCTCATTAGTTTTAGAGGATACTTATCCAAGGGGGGCCACTTGGTGAGTAATCTATCTTCTTAGTTTAGTATTAATTTAGTATTACTTGTTGTTTAGTAATTAGTTAGAAATATGGCACCGACTATTCCTGCAGCCACTAGAACTCCATTCGGTGACTATTCTTGCAACCAAAGCAGACAGAGTAGTGCCCTATTTGTTGCTCATATTTTTGTTCCTGTTATGCATTTTAGTTTGATGTAGTTGTTGATTGATGATTGGAATTTATGGTATTCCCTTCTAAGAAATTTACTTTCAGCATTGTGTGTTCCATAACTATAGAATGAAATAGCTACTTTGAGCTCCTAGTGCACATACTATGTTGACCCATTTCAAGTTCATGCCCTTGGGTTGACAAGTTAAATGCGCCTTCATGATGATTAAAATAGCTATTCAGGTTAGATGTACAATCTCTAAATCATGGCTATAAGGGCTTAGTTATTAAATCATTGCAGGAGACCAACATTCCCCCTCTTAATTATCCAGACTATTCAACAATTGGTATCAGAGCCTGGTCCCTTGCAGATAGAGCTTAACTACTTAGGGAGATCTTGGCAGCTTGAAGAAGATGTCAAGATATTATTACTTTGTGGAAGAATTGAAGATAATGCTAGATGATATGGAAAGAACAAAATTTGAAAATGAAGAATTGAAAGAAAACCTCAAGGAGGCAAATTCTTGTATCTCAAAGCTAAAATAGCAAGTCCAAAAAATTCAAAGCAAGACACAAAGAGGTCAGCTAGGAATTAAAGGAGTCAAAGGAAAGTATTGTGGATCTAGAGCTATAGTTGGATGAATGCAATCAGACTAAAGAAGATCTCAAAGATACCATCAAACAAAAAATGGAAGAATAGAAGAAGAAAGAAGAAAATCTCAAGGATACCATCAAACATAAATCAAAAGAAAATGAGAAGTTAGATCAAGAGCTAAGAAGGATGAAATTGGAAGAAAGAGTATGTGAAAGTAGCATAATTCTATCTATCAACTCTTGTCCCTAAAAAATTTCACAAGGATAATCAAGGAATTGGCTTCTCCGGTGAAAGCTCAAATTAGAACACTAAGGGTGAAGAAAAAGCAGTTGAAGCTGAAGAGAGATTAGTTGTAACAAGCAAGGTATGAAGCTCTAGAACACTTACCAAAATACCTCCAATTAGGCAACCATATTCTCAAAGGTACTTATCATTTAATGCCTATTATTATCTATGCAAAAAAATTGGACATAATGCTTTAGAGTTTAGAAGCAAGAAGGAACCAAGTATTCAATGCTTTAACTATCACAAGTTTTGACAAAGAAAGTCATTGCATAAGTGAATTATCTAATATGGCTAGAACAAATGGAATGAATAATATCTTTCATGGTTATTTCTATCTATGCCATGGTTATGTCATAAAGCTAATCAGTGCAAATCTAGGGTTCACTCGATTAAGTTAGGAAAAAGGTGTTATAAGTGCAGTCAACCTAGATATTATGCTAACACATGCAGATATGTTTCTCTAAAAAAATTTAAAAATAATAAGGTTGTAGAATCAAATGAATCTAAGAAGAAGGCTGTCATGGTTTAGAAGAAAAAGGTAACATGTGTGGGAAAATATTCTATGGTACTGGATCCCAATACAAGCTCTTCTAGAATCTGGTCCAACTGCCTTGGCTTAGGGGGATGTTTGCAATACATAAGGATTGTCGATGCCCCCTCTCCAAAGTAATATTGATGTGTTTTTTGACACAAATGAGTTTAATCCGATTGGTGATGTATGATGAAGCTTAATCTAGATAATTGAAAAGTGAAGTACAAGTGATGGCATCATCGATGTAAGTTTTTGGCAAAAAATCATTATGAGCAATTAAGGATAAAAGGTGTAGTTTCAAATTATTTCTCACAATTTGCAAACAAGGAAAAAGAGGTTTCACTAAGTGATATGAGATTGAAGAAGGTAAGCGATAAAATGGAATCTTTGTTGGTTAGTAGTGAATTTAGTGGCAATATTCTGTTGAGGTTGAAGGGAGTAAAGTTGGATGAATTTGATCATCGAAAGATGAAGGAAATGGAACAAGGGTTGAAGACTGATGAATTATAGAATGTAAGTGCCTTGGGTATGGATTTATGACAATAATTTCCATGGATTGCTGACAAACCCTATCTGATCACTAAGGAAGCCATTGAAGCTATTATTGGATTGTGCAGTGTTGGTAACCTCATTGGGAATAAAATGGTGAAATACAAAGATGTGGAGGAGTTTACTAGTATTGAAAAAGACCCTCGAGTTCTACCGATAAATACCATTACCAATCCTACAGTAAGGTATGTTGCTTATAGTATCACTTACAAAATATATTTAAGAAATTGTGAAGGTTCTACATCAGCTATTGTTGTGTATCTTGCACATAAGATGGTGAAGGAAAATAAATAGTTTGACTTGTGTATCCTAATAATGGAAAATTTAATTGAGAAAGACAGAATGTCTTTGGTTGAGAGTTATACGTCAAAGGAGAATGTTAAGTGGAAGTCCAACATCCCTATTCGAAAGAAAGTTTATAGATATTTGGAATGTGTGGAAGATAAATCAAGTGCATGCACAGTTTCTTTCTCATCCTTGCAAATGAATCTATGCTCCAATGTGATAGTGTATAGTGCTATGCCTATCAGTTAGTTTGAGGAAGGTTCCTCTTGTAAGAAGGAGTTAGAGGTTGTCATTGGCAGTTTTCCTCTGAAACCTAAAAGGAGGAAAATTAACACAAAGGATGTCATCACTATCTCAGAAGAGAAGGAGAAGGAAGAAACATCTCTTCGTAGATCTGACTCTTTCAATCTAGATGGATTTTGTTTGGTGTTGGCTGAAGGTGATATGATAAATATTTGTGAAATATGGTATGCCTGCTCTCCAATCAGAAGGCTTAGAATTGAATATGCCTTAGTTGATTATCTACTCAAAAAGGCTACTATTGTTTCAGTTGTTTTTGACTCATTATTGGATGATCTGGTAGAAGTTGTTGAAGAAAGGTTACTGTGGGAAGGATTTCAAGGTCATAAGATCCAAGCTATGATTGAGAGAAGGTGTGTAAAATCCAAACAAAAATTATCCAAGCACATTGGTGAGACAAGAGAATGAATTAAGGATATTTCTGACATCTACAGCTATTGTCTCTAGTGGCCTACTACTGTTGATAATTTTAGAAGCAAAATTGAAGCTATTGAATTTGAATTGAATGACATTGGAAAGTGTTTTGACTTCTTCAAAGATAAAGATGGAAAATAAAGAATAAAAGTTGGTGAGTTGCAAGCTGAGTTAATGTCTACTTTGAGACAAAGGCAAGATTTGGTTAGAAATTTTTGGTCGGTCAAAGAAATTGTAGAGGTCTGGTTGAATCATCTATCTTGGATACTTTCTAATGTAGAGGATTGTGAATGATAGTGCATGTCTCTGGAATTGTCATCTTCATTTATGATGTTGACTCTACTGGATAGTATGTGTGCCATAATGGTTTCTACAGTGCAAGTTTGGAAGAGGATTCTTCCAACTGTGAGAGAAAGGTACAAGCAATTTTTTCTTGTGAAAAGTGTTGTTTTTACTTGATCTCTTGAATGTTCTTATTTTTCCCTTTTTATTTTATAGAAAAAAGGGGGAGAAAATGAAGAGAAAAACAAAAACAAAAAGAGGAATTGAATTCCTTGACAAAGGGGGAGCGGTTGGAGTTTTGGATTTTTGTGTTTTTGAGTTTTTTGTTTGTTTTGCCATCAATGCCAAATGGGAGATTATTGAGAATTTGTTGAGATGATTTAGCATTTGTGTCATTGATTTCAAAACCTAGGATCCAGAAGGTTGTGCTCTAGATGAAATACAAAAATGATCTATCCTATTGAGTGATATGATGTTATGTAGTGTGGATGTTATTCTTGATCTAGATATGGCATTACTTTTTTTTGGGACATTCGTGGAAATTAGTTAATGTGGAATAATGAAGACTAATCCTTTGATGTTGGCTACTATTCTCAAAGCTTATTCTAGTTATCCTTGCTATCTGGACATTCATGTAGCATGTTACAAGTTTTGGTATGTCTAATTATGTTTCTCCAGTTGGTACTAAAATTGATGATAATCAAGATTTGGTCTTGTTTGTGGCATTCCCATCGACTTGAGAATATATTTCATGTTCATATTTATTTGATTATTATCTGATTGATATAAGCTTCCTCCAAATTAATTAAAGTCAAGAAAATTATTTTATGATAATTGATTCACCCCCACTCTCAGTTATCTAGACTATTCAACATAATGGTCATCTCCCTTGCCAATCCTTGCCCTACCATGTATTATAATGGTTGACTAGTACCCAGACATATATATTTAAGGAAATTTTCTAAAAATAATAAGGATTCATCTCTCCATTCATTAATCTATCCTCTCTTTCATTTATCAATTTCTTCTTTTAAAATGGGGCATTTGGTTGCATACATCACCATTAATGTGATTCCGCCAACAATGATGAAAGATTTATCTCTTTACATAATTTTGTGTTAAAACATGGAAACAATAGGTCTGATTGAAGCAATTTCCTAAATACTATTTTTTTATATACCATTTCCCTCTTTTCTATTAGATAGGTTCAACAACATTAATAAAATTGTGTTTTGAGTGCAAAAGAACAGTGATGATAGGTACATGTGACATTTGATGATAACTATAAAAGACATGAACTCTTATGCATAGGAAACTAATGCTTATAGTAGAGACTAGCATTCATGAGGGACTAGATTATTCTCCAAGGACATGGGTGTGAACCTCAAGACACCTCCAATTATGGCTATAATAAAAAAATATAGAATAGGCTTTCAATATTCCTAGATTTCCTCCAACAAACTAAATTAGCTATCTTCATCTTACTATAGTAATCCAATTAGACACACTTTCTTCAACCCTCCCTTATTTCATTTTTAATTCTATTTCAAATTCCATTCTTGTATTTAATTTACTTAGTTTCATTTTAAATTAGATTTATTACTATTATACTAGAAATAAGTTATATTAAAATAAATATAGTAGTTAGGGTATTAGTTTTTAATTTTATTAAACTTTTAGGGAACTTGAAGTTAAAGCTATAAAAAAAACACTTTAAAAAATTTAAGAAAAAAACTAAACACCATGCTTCAAATGTACATGAAACCTCACCTATCTACATACCTTTTATTTCTTTTTTGTTCATTTTTTTCCTTCTCCCTATAATATATTTCTTCCTTCCATCCCTATTTACTTCCTTGTATTATATTCAGCACTTTAAATTCACTCTCCCTCCTACCCTCCCACCAAACCCTCTCATTCTAGTTCATGGCTTCTTTGCTCTCTTCTCATCCCCCATTTCATAGTCCTAACCTAAACTCAATTCCTCCAAGTACATGACCTTTCCACCTTTACCCACAATGGAGAAAGTTGACAAACCTTCGTTTCCTACTTGTGACAACCATTTAAACCATGATGTGAACTCATTAGAAACACATTGAAATTTTATTTTTTTAAATAATTTCCTAAAAAAATTGAATCCTTTATGATTGGGTAGGCATCTTGGAGGATGACATTAACCCTTATCTAGTTGATTCCCTTAAAATGATTTTAATACATCACTCTTAAGGTATGAAAATGGTTTAGTGTATTGTTCATATTATTAATCAAGTTGATTCTTCATATACCCATCTTTCTTCTTTATCCCTATCCATTTATTATCCTATCTCTCCTCACTATTCACAACCTAAACTCTTCCTCTCTCTGAAACTTTAACTCATATCTTCTATATAGGTTACTTCTCCCAATCCTTTGATTTCCCTACATCATTTTCCTAATTCCCATGCTACCCCTATTCCAACCATATCCCTCCATCTTCCACCCATTTCCTTTTACCATTCCCCCTTTTTCACCTCTTCTCAACCTCCCATTCACCCCTTACTTATCTCATTCCAACCCATTTCCAACCTACCATCCCTACCCTTCCTAACACCCTTCACCCCACCTTAAATCCCCATTCCTTATATCCCTCCACTCATCCAATTCATTTCCATCCATTATTTCCCTACATACGACATACTTGCTTTTGTTTCAACCCTAGCCACCATTTATTACATCATTTGAGGTCCATTTAAACAGAACTAAATTATTTCCGTTCTTACTTGAACACAAGTATGTCATTATGGAATTGCCTCATCATTCGATTTCCAATGACATTATTATAACTTGGGAAATTTCTAGGTTAGCATATTAGAAGCTAAATAAATCAAAACCCAAAGTAAAATAATGAAGCACAAAGGAGGAAAACATGAAAAACAAAGAGAGATATCACCTTGAGTCTCCAACCTCCATGATTGACCTCCATTACACCTTCTCTATTTTTTGCAAATTGTAGCTTTCCCTCAGATTTTATGTGAGCAATATCTGACAATGCCAAGACCAAAGCAAATGTTGAAGGATTTAATTGACAAATGCAATACTATGCAATTATGTAACTAGTACTTGAAACTCTAAACTATGACTAAAGTATGCAAAAATACCAAGAGAAATGAAGTATGCCTAAAACAAGATTGCATGAGATGTAGATGTGCAAATGACACCAAAATTTCCATTTTATAGAAAATGCAATTTTGAATGAATGGCCAAGATTGAAGATTGACAAATGCCCTAGAATTAATGGACAAGATTCGATATGACAACCCACAATTAGGGTTAGGGTAAAATTAGGTCAAATTTGAAATGAATGGACAATATTTTCCTTCTAGAAGATCAAATCAAGGGACAAGAGGACATGTGACAGGAGATAAGGATGACACAGAAAAAGAGAGCTGAAAAATCAAATAATATTAAAAATTACTTGATTTATGGAAGAAAAATACTATTTTGATTTAAAAATTAATTTAATTCAAAAGGTGGGGTCATGTGATAGTAAATAATTAATTTCAATTATTTACTAAAAGAGGGAAAATTAGAAAGTGGGACCATTTTAAATAAATAATTTTATTTAAAATGGGAAAAATGCCAAGGTGGATAAAAATAAATCAAGGAATTTATTTAATTAATGAGGTATTTAAATAAATAAAACTTATTTATTTAAATATTCAAGAGGAATTAGTGGACAAAGATAATTAAATAAATTAAGAAATTTATTTAATTATGGAGAGACATTAGACAATTAGTGACGTATTTAAACAAACAAATATAATTTATTTATTTAAATAATCAAGAAGAATAAAAGATATGAATTAATTAAATAATTAAAATTATTTAATTAATAGTTGAAAGTGGACTAGGGGTATAATTAAATGTTTTAATTATGCTAGGAAGAATGTGGCAAAAAATAGAGCTTGTAGGCCTAAGCCATTTTTATGTGTACATTTTTGCCCTCTTTGTCATAATGCAGCTTGTCACATTGTGACAAAAAAAATTTATTCAAAAAGATGCCCTAGTGAAGGTATGTAGTAGCTATGCCCCCTTGGGAAAATTTCAAATTTTGGCCTAGTGACCGAAAATTTTGAACGTGTCCTGACAAGTTAATTTGATGACCAAAAAAGTGATGGCGCAAGCGTTTTCAGATTTTGACATGTTTAAAGTGGTCAAAAGGCTAGTCAAAGTTGGTCAAAATAGCCTCCAATAATAAAGATTTGAAGAAAAACCCCTTTTGACCCTATAAATAGGTTGAAAAAGGATAAAAAGTCAACTCATTTTCACATTCACATTAGTAAATTTTGAGAGCATAGAGCAAGGAGAGTACTTGCAAAGATGGTGATTCCAGAGACAGAGCACCATGGATACATTGTCAGGATGTTCTAATGGCTAGAGGGTGCGGACCCACTAGTAAGTACACCTTGCGCACTTTATCATTTTATAGTTTTTTGCACATTTTTTTAGGGTTTTAGGGTAGTTGAACGAATGCGCTGCAACACACATGCATTTGTGTAAGTTGAATTTGTGATCGCATTTGACACATTTGATGCATCATGATGCAAATGTAACCATCTCATTAGGTTTCCAATTTAGTGCAACACATTTTCCAACTGTCGAGACACATTCGCTATCTTGCAGTGCAAATGATAAATACAGTGACGCATTTGCAATATTGCAATGTATACACAAAGCCGAGTGACACATGTGATTTGACAATGACACATTGATTGTGAAGTGACACAATCGACTGAGGATGGTGCATTTTTTAGCACAAATGATGCAAGTGCCAAAGTGCGATGCAACTACCATACAAAACAATACAAACACCAAACTGTCACACAAATGAAGTCAACGTGATGCATTTGACTTTGACCAGGGTTGACTAGGGTTGACTTAGCTTTAGACTCACTTTTTGCTTATGTTTGACTAAATAGATGGTAATAATGTGCTAACTCTCATTATGCAAAAATGATTACTGCCTATCTACACATGTGAGTTTACACCTTCTACTTATGCCTTCTGGGACCAACTGATAGATAGGGAGTAGCAATGATTGATGCGACTAGGTTTATACTACGTCACCTATATGCCCATTATCCGAGCTAATAGGGGACTACTAATAGCACTGGCAGAGAGATGGAACTCTAAGACTTGTTCCTTCCATTTGTCGATTGGAGAGGCCATGATTACCTTGGAGGACATGTATTAGATTATGCGCATTATGATCAGAGGAGAGCAGGTTGTGTATGATCCTTAGTGGGGACTATAGGCCATGACAGAGTTATACAAATTAGATGATGGAACCGGCCTCAGTTTCGATGGGTATGAGATTCAATGGGAGTACCTAGTCGAGCACTACCCATGGTGGGACACTATGCTATGCACATTGATTGTTGGGGTCCTAATTCCAAATTGTCGAGGACATGGATTCCTGATTGGATGGGGTGATGTGCTAGTCCAGATTAAGTGGGACAAAGTTGTCTTTGCATGGGGGCCTTGTCTTCTTGGCATGCTATACCACCAGTTGCACGAGATAGCATACAAGGGTGGGAGTAGTATTAGTTTTGGCACAACTTTACTAATGATCTAGGCCTAGGACCACATTTCCATTTTCCAGCCACTTATTCAAAGACCTCAACTAGTAGATGGGAAGCCATATGTATATCTCTATGCAAGAGCATTACAATAGACCAGAGTTAGAGAGACAAGCTCTTGGAATCACATGATTGATACAATGATAGCATTTTTCTAGAGGTTGTACAAAGATTGCGTACCATGGGCTAAGGAGGGAGACCACTTACCATTTTGTAGATAGTTTCAGTACTTGATTGGTCCCACCATATAGTCCCAATTGATCATTGAGATGTACTTGCCCCAATGGGTTCTTCATCAATTTGGAGAGTATTAGGGTGTGCCAATGGGGATAGCTGAGTAT
Source organism: Sequoia sempervirens (assembly GCA_007258455.2). Classification (NCBI taxonomy): domain Eukaryota; kingdom Viridiplantae; phylum Streptophyta; class Pinopsida; order Cupressales; family Cupressaceae; genus Sequoia; species Sequoia sempervirens. The sequence goes on from VDFB02129318.1 coordinate 41,000, forward strand.
GTGAGGACATCACGAGAGCCTAGGTGGGGTCCCTCTATATTAGTTCCATTTGTTCAGCAACAGATAGATGGATTGGTGGTACAACCATGGGGATGGAGGGAAGGAGCAGCAGATCTAGGGACGACTGTGGATTGTTATTTATGGTGGAAAATGCACATGTTGATTCCCTTGATAGATCTTGGTGCACCAACACGTATGGACCATAGATCTATTATCTTGAGGGTGTAGTGAGGAGGCCAAAGAAGTAGGGGGAGAGACTAAGACAAAGGCTGGGGAGATGGTGGCAGAGGATATCGGGGGAGAGGTGGTGGGGATGGGGGAGGAGATGGTGGTGGTGGCAGGTGGAGGAGAGGAGGGGATAGAGGGAGATAGGCTGGGAGGGTTAGATAGCAAGTTGAGGGAGTGCAACTAGAGGCCATTCCCAAGGTGTTGGAGGAGGAGAGAGATGAGGGGCCTAGATAGGAGGAGGGGAGGCAAGAGGAAGAGAGGCAACTAGAGGCTCATGGGACATAGGAGGAGGAGGTGATGCTAGAGGGAGAGGGCAGGCGGGAGGGGGAGAGACTAAAAAAGGTAAGTTTCTTCCTTTAGATTATCAATTTCAAATGTTTAAGAAGTTGAAAAATTTGAGACAAAAGGAAATGGATGTAAAGGCTTACACTGAAGAATTTTATAGATTAAGTATGAGGTCTAACCACAATGAGAATGAAGATGAGAAAATTTCCAGGTATTTGAGTGGCTTAAGGATGAATATACATGATGAGTTGGCTTTCACTAATCCTAGAAATGTAGAAGAATGTTACAAAATGGCACTAAAGGATGAAGAGAAGGTAAAGAGGAGACAAGAGAAGGTAGTAAGAAGAAGACACACAACACTTCTAGGGGTAGAGGTACAACTTTCACAATAAGGTAGACCAATGAAGACCTTGAAGATGCTGATAGAAACAAAGAGCAAGCATCTAAAGCAAGAGGAGGATGGAGAGGTGGAAGGAAAAACTTCAAACAAAAGAGAGATTTCTATGAGTTTTTAGGTAGGTGTTATAAATCCAATGAATTTGGACACCCATCTTTCAAGTGTCCCCAAAACCAAGGTTCCACATCAAGTGGTGATAGAAGGAATGAAAGAAGAACACAACTAGTCGAAGAGGAAAAGTATGAAAGTTCAAGTCAACTTGTAGATCAAAAAGTGGGAGAAGCACTCATGATGAGAAGAACCTTGTTGCAACCACCTAAAGTGGAAGATTTGAGCTAAAGTGAAAATGTAAAGGTAAAGTGTGCCAAGTTGTTATTGAATTAGGTTCTTAGGATAGTATGGTATCTAGGGAGATGGTAGACATGTTAAACTTAGATAAGACACCTCATGTAGCACCCTACAAGGTTTCTTGGGTGAATGATAGTCAAACCTTAGTGGTGAATGAACAAGCCTATGTGGATTTTCAGATTGGGGAGTACAAAGATAGGGTTTTGTGTGATATCTTACCAATGGATTGTTTCCATTTTCTATTGGGGAGACCATGGCAATTTGATAGAAGGTCAATGTATGATGGTAGGAGGAATACCTACACCATTGAAAAGGATGGATGTTATTTTGTTTTGACCCCACTTGTAGAGGATGTGAAAGGTAAAGCTAAAGTTATCATGTTTGGTAGGAAGGAATTGAAAAATGTTGTGGAAGAAAACAAGAAATTTGATGTTGTAGTCAGTCACAAGTTTGATAATGCTTTGATAGTAGTTGTGAGGGCTAACACAATTGTGAGAAAAGAGTTGGGGGTGAATTAGAGTGAGAATGTGTTGGTTGGAACAATGATATGTCATTTGATGAAGGGTAAACTTGTAAAGTGTGAAGGTTTTACAAGTACAAAAGTGTATAGATCTAACAGTATAGTCAATACAATGAATTGTAATGATAGAAAAAACTTATGATGGGTGTTGTTAGAAGAAAAAGTCTAATGGCAGATGCAAAGGGGAAAAGTGTGCAGAGGTTTGAAGACAATAATGAACATGGAGATGAGCTAAAAGAAAAGGAAGATCAAAAGAATAATAATATGTGTTTGTTTGCATGTGTTAATAAGGGCATACAACCTGGTTTTGACCAAAGAACAAGGAGCAGACTAGTTTCAGGTCTGAATACCAAGATGAAACCAAATCCAATTGTAATCAATGCCAAGAATACTCAAAGTGTAGGGTAGATTGCAAGTCCAATATACATGAACCAGTGGAGAGGATTTGTGGATCAATGGAGCATTCATGAAGCTTGGAGACAATGGAGTCAAGGACCACTCAAGAGGCATGAGTATTTTCCAGGGGGGGTGTGTAGTGTAGGAGCACGTACACCTCATCTTCAATATTTGATCATTTGATGGTGAATAGGTTTGTCAATAGGTTGGCATGGGTATTTTGAGCATTTTTTTCCTTAAATAAGGTCAATCAATACCATTAGGTATGTTTTAGGATGAGTTTTTTGGTTTAGTGATCAAAATGTGAAAATTTCAATCTTGCACTAAAAGTTGTCTTTATAGCCTTTGAAGGAAAATTCTTAAATTTTTTATATGAATGTGCAGGATTGGAGTTTTTTTTATGTAATAAGGCTATTTCCAAGCCATTTGTGTGGTTTTAGGGGTCATAGGAGTGCAAACATTACAATGTATCTAAATGGGTTAAAATGTGTAAAGAATACCATTATGGCCTCCAACGATCATTAGAAATTTAAAATTCTATTGAGAGGCAGTTGGTCAGTTTTTTGAAGTGGAGAAACCTTTAAGAAGGTGGAGAACATCATTTGTAATGTTGGATTGAAGATTGGAAGCATTGGAAATAAGAATATCTCTATTTTTTCACTCATTTCTTAGTTTTCTTGTTATTTCCAGAACTGTATGAACCCGTATAGCCTAAATTTGTAATTTAATCACTCATATTTTGTGGAGGCTTGTGTCAACAATCTTTTGCATCAAATTTGAAGGAATTTAATAGTGTTTTGTGGCAGAAATATTTGTTTTCTTGTAGCAAACTAAGAATACCCTGTTTGGGGATCTCATAACAAAAACCATATTTTAATGGCCCATACACCAACTATGACTATTGTAGAAAGTTTAATGGGCCCTAGGGAGTCTTAGTAGAATGATAAGATGATTGATTTTCATCATGGAGAAGAAATAAGGGAGATGGATCTGATGTCTTTTTTTTTTGTTAAGGAAAATGCATGTAAATGGTGATTTGGGTCTAGGGTTTGATAAGATCAATGAGAGTGGGGAAATATCTTAAAATTTCAAGAATATTGGGGTCAAGATAGAAGTGTCAAAATCGGTAGCATGGTTAGGCAAGTTGTGCAAGTGGGACTTTTAATAAACCCTCTTGGTTTGGCCATAAATCAAGGGTTTCATGGTTTGCTATGTTAGAGGGGTCAAATCTAGAAGCCAATTGTGGATTTAGAGGTTTGGAAGCATGGGAAATGCTTCCTCAAAGTTTCAATTATCTGTGCCAAGTTTAAAGGTGGGTTGCTTTGTAATTTAGGCCTAATTACCCTAATTAGGTCAGTGTAGGAGTGGAGATTTCAAGGATTTGGTCCAAAGGACTTATGTCTAGTTAGGAGATATGTTTTATAACTCTAAAATGGGTATTTGAATCCACCATCTATTTGTCAAGTGTTTTGGAAAGTGTTTGAGTTAAGGGCCAAAAATAAGGTTTGCACTGCTACTAGGGTTACAAGGGTGAAAGAGGGAAGTTATACTTCTGTTTGTTGTCAGACTTTGGGAATTGTTGGGATTGGTCCAATACACCATTTTAATCTTGTTAGATGCCTCTTGAAGGAAGATTGACACTTTGAATGAGTTTGGGCCTCTTGGGTCTACACCACTATACAAAATATGTAATGGATAAAAATGATTATGAGGACATTTTTATGTGTCTACATTTTTCCCTTCTTTGATACAATGCAACTTGTCACATTTATTCAAAGAAAAATTGATCAACTAATACATGACCCAGAGATATCTTAGTAAGGATTATGATAAGAATGATATGCCCCCTCGAGAGATTGATCGAACAAATTGTAAGAAGATTAATCTCTTGATAAATGTCTAGAAAATGATTAGATACCTGATATTGCATAAGTGATAAAGAAGTGATGTAAATTTTGATGAAAATGCATAGTTGATTGGCGTAACTGAACAATTGGTAGAAATGATCAATATAGATAGGTTGATGAGTTGATTAAGCTAATTGAGAATGATGCTTATGCAAGATAAGGTGATGCAATGATTGATTGATCGATTGATTAAGGGGACATGAGATTTTGAGAATGATTGATTTGATATTTGATTCAAGAGACATATATTAGTTAGATAAATCAATTGATTGATTTCTCTATGAGAAGAAAGATGAGGGAAATGAAATAAAAGAAAATGAAGATGGAAGAAATGCAAGATGGGAGAAAATAAAGGTGATGAAGCCTCTTGTTCCTTTTAAGTGCTTATATCATCATCTAGCTTATTATGTCACAAAATAGTATAAGTGTCTAGATAACATGAACATCTAGATGACCTAAATAATGTTTGCATTTTTATTTAGCAGTAAACTATAAGAATCTAGGTATAAGGACCTTAGATGACCTAAATACTTATTGCATGGAAGACACTATCATACAAGGAATTCTCTCACCCACATTAGACTCATAGGTCCTTGATGGTTTTAGACATTCATGTCTTAAGATGAGTCATCCTAAGAATAAGAAACCATCCACAAACAACAAACAAGTGAACATGCCACTAGAGATAAAAATCATAAATCAATCAAAGATAAACAAACAAACATGCATCATGCTTCAATGTAGAATAGATTTTTTTTATAGTTTATGTGTTTGCTTGGATTTAAAAGATTGCCTCTCTAGTCCAAGATATCCTTGAGAAGCTAAAAGACATGCCACGAAAGATAAAAATCATAAATCAATCAAAGATAGAAAAACAAACATGCATCATGCTTTAATGTAGAATATATTTTTGTTACAGTTTATGTGTTTGGTTGGATTAAAAAGATTATTGATAGGTATGTTATAATTTTTTTGGTTGATTGTCAATCCCAACATTGTTTGATTTTGTTGAAGTGCAAAGCAGTGTGATGATTTGAAAGTGTCACTGTTTAGGGGTTTTTGAAGTTATTTAATTTTTTTGGATTTTTTTAGGACATTTAATGATTTTTTTGGATTTTTTAAGGACATTTTATGATTTTTTTGGATTTTTTTAGGAAATTTTATTATTTTTTAGGATATTTTTTGATTTTTTTGGATTTTTTCAGGACATTAAAGAGGGAATGAAATGAAATGTGATATATGGTTGGTTGAAGAAAATAGATGCCCCACACTAGAGGTAGTGCAACCATGGATAAATGATAGATCAAAATGAAAGATTCATTGTAAAACATGTCACACAAGCAACATATCTCCTATTGAAAGATGATAATGGTTATGATGGAGCTTATAAAATTTTGAGGAATTTTTTCACACCCCATGGGGTTAGTCTGTATTTTAAACCCTTATCCCCATGAGAGAATAGGGTTTTGCTTGCAAGGTATGCCAATGTTATAATCACATGTTGACCTGCTCTACCAATCTCTAGTTCTTGAAGTTCTCTTAAGCTACATTACATGTTGGCTTACCGGCCCCTTTGATCTAAAGCACTAGTTACCTTGTTATCCCATTGGCCTTAGCCTTTCCTTAAGTTGGGTATTAAATTTTCCCTAATGACTTAAGATTAAGTCATTTCACCAACAAAGGTCATGTCACCGTCGACCTAACCAAGGCCTCTTATTAAATGCTAACTCTACTTTGTGTGCAGCTATGTGCAAGATCATGCCAAGGAAAAAATAGGCCCTTAAGTGGCAAAAAATTGAAAAAAATCAGAGTTAGGAAACTTGACATAAAAATTTGAATAAGTTATCTTTATTATTTCAAAAATATGTAAGAATAGAATATGTAGAAAATTGAATGTAGTTTCTAAACTACTAGGTTTATTTTTTTATTTTTTAAATCTATTTGGTGAAATTTTGAATTTTCAATGCAGTAGTACTTAAACTTTAGGGAAAAAATAAGTAGGTGTCTGTCTAACCACCCTAACCACAATAAATGATAATATTTTTTTATAAGATTTTAGATATAAGTAGAGGACTCATGTCCCAATGTGATGCATATTTTTTGTAATTTTTTCCAAGTAAATAATTAATTATGATTTTTTTATGACAACTTTTAAAAAAATAAAATTGTATGTCTAACCACCTTAATTGGTCAAAACTTCATGAAATTCATTTTTTTTAATCCTATAGTATACGAAGCATAGAATGTGACACATCTTTTGTATTAAAAAAAATGTGATATCATTTGAAAGTTATAAATGTTTTTCAATCAGTCTATCAATCAACACTTTAGTCATAATTCAAATAGAAAATGAATAATAATTATTTATTAAATTCAAAGTAAAGCTTAATTTACATTGGTGTAAAGCTGAGAATCTCCTTTAAAAACCCTTTTTGTTTCATCAATTTTGGGTAAAAAATAGTCATCAGCCACATACCCATCATATTGCCACTTTTTGGCCCATCATGATCCTACACATACCTGTGCAGGTTTTTAGATTTGAGGATGTGGGAGGAAATCTTGGTCGTAGCCCGACAACTCACAGGTTGTAAATGTCGATAGGTTAAAATCAATAAGGTTGGTGAAATAAGGATGTGTGTCCTTGTACGATCATGGGGCCCAACCCCCACTACCATGCCCATCGTCCAACACATCTAACAAACGACTGAGATCAAGTCTCAAGAACAATCTCCACCATTCCCCACTGGTTCACTAGGAAAAGGTGGATACTAGTTAAAACCAATAAGATCTTGACATGTGGCACAATCTACTTAGTTTGTGAGATGGGTGGAGCACACTAACAAAGACACTCCCATCTGAGATGGATAAACACCATTGGCCGAGGACACCACAACGAAGCACCACTAGAATTCAAAGATAGTCAACCTAATGAGAGCCACTTGATTTTTGATCTAGGCAGGAGATCAATGGCCTATATTCAAAGTTGGTAAATGGCACATGATAGTCTTTTTAACTTTACATTCAATGCACATTAATGGAAAGATTTTTGTAGGAGTGATCAAACTGATCTTTGTGCATGTGAAGATTTAATTGCAGGCAATCATGAAGTGCAATCCATAGAATTCCATGCACTTGAAAATCAAACGGTGACAATACGTGCATGCCAACAAATTCACCACTTTGCACATGTGCTTTTTCTCATTTAGTATTGGTAAATGATAACATCAACTCATTGAATAAATAGAAGTGAATGAGTTGCTATTCTCATCATAGCAATTAAGTAGCCAATTCTTCAGAGTATTGTAGAGAGTAGAGATTGAAAGTGTGTGTCTTTTGGTTACAAAATGACCAACTTTGGTTCCACATTGATCCTTGTATGAAGGTCTTCTTGGCTTTGGTCTCAAAATCCCTATGATGAAGACCCAGGACAAGAACAAAGCATTCATGAGGATGTCAGGAAGAAGGAGTCTTCACCAGTGATTGTCAAATGCAACCACCAAGTGAAAGACCAGGCCAAGAGCTCGATGGAGGCGAAAATAAAGAGAGAAGTTGTTGGGCCTTCTTGCAAAACTCGGTGAAGGATTTGGTATGGTCATGGTTCATTTGGTCCACAGAACTCCCCTATTGACCTCACCGACAACCCATCAAAAACTAAGACAGAGACTAAATCCAGTTACCGTTGGTATCTAGCAACTGTGGGCTAAGCTTTGTCACTTGGGGTAGAGGTACTATCTATCCCTCTTCTGGCTGTTCGGACTTTGAGTGGGAGATATGCTGCCATGATGAATGAGGAGAAGGTTGAAGAAGGGGTGGAAGTCTCATCTCCAACCATTGTTGTTAGTTAGAGCAGTCATGTGTACCGAGGTGCATGTATTGCTAATAAAAGGTCTTTTGGTGTGTGAGATGAAGGTGGTGGGCAGTAAAATTTTGTGTTGATAAATAATTTATGGGTTGTCATTTTATCTTCTTGCATGCGTGGCACAATTTTGGGTGGTGAGGGGTGACTGTGTACCCTTGTGGCGATATGGGTATTGGTGTCATTCCTTGCTGGGCAATGGAGGAGGTTTTTGGTGGCACTTTATTCTCTCCTCATGGTGGTTTTCGTAATTTTGGTTTTCCCCATGCACAATATAATCATTATGTGGGGATTTTGAAATGAAATTGAAATTGTAACATGAAATGAAATTTTGGTGTCAAATTGCATTTGAGGTGGTGGCTTGTTTGCTTCCTTCTATTATAAAAGGGAATTCAAAGCTCATTTACAGGGGGATGAAAAATTTGGTCATGTTTTGAGTCGAGTGTATACATGGGTAGAACATTAGGTATAGAAAATAATGAATATAATAGATGGATTGTTTTGAGTCTTGAAGAACATATGCAACTCTCTTAAATTTTTTTACACACATGATTGATAAATATAAGAAAACTTATAATTCTGATACATATACTCTCTTGGTGTAAATGTGTGTGAATTTTGAATGAAATATTAATGATGCTTTTGTTCATGTTTGAACATCTATTTGAATGTATGTCTCTATTTTTGCTTTGATTCAAGCAATCAATTAAAATGCTTAAATGGGGTCATAAATTTATAGTTATTTGCATAGGATTTGATAGGTAGTTATGTATTAAAAAGGGTGAGCTCCATGATGAAAATTTATTGTGAGTAGTCCATTTCAGCAAATTTTAAAGTCATTTATGTGTTACTAGTCTTTGTATATGTGACTTCAAATCCCATTGTGACAAGGAACTGCTCTATTTTTCAAAGATTCACCTAAAGGGTTAATCAAATGTTTGTCCAATAACCGAATCGAAGTCATAATTCATATTCACTTTGAAATCCATTAATCTTAATGCATGTATGTGTCAATTATCATGTGGAATGTCTTTGTTTTGATGAATGGGTAGCAATTTGCTTAGAGATAAGCCAATCTCGTAGTAATTGTTGCATAATTATCCTTCACTCAAACCAATCTATGAAAATTATGTGTTTTGTAAAGTGTATTTCAAAATGAACACAATAGGAACACCCTCCTTGGCCCCATAGAGCCTAAAGTGTAGAAGATCTCAGTCTTTGACTGAATCTTGTTAGTTGACCAATCATTTCAAGGGTCTTGAATATAAGAATTGGCTATCCCTTAGAGATTCCTTAGGTGCATTGGAAAGAACCAATGGGTTGATTGATTAAGATGTCATAAATGATTGATTCCATAAGGCATGATGATGATAAGTACTTAGGATCACTGATTCCTCTAAGTTTGATAAGATTGATGATTGTTTGATAATTGATTTACAAAAGATATGAGGATTGGATAATGTTTTTTAGCTAGGCTCATGATAGGATTCAAGGTTGCAAGGGGACATGATGGTCAGCATTGGAGGTAATTTAATCATGGATAAATGATAAGGAGGCGAAATATGATGGAATGGTAACACATAAGGATATTAAAGGGAATCCAAAGCATGCATTTGTAATTTTTTTCCTAATCTCATCAAGAACAAAGGAAGGAAATGGGACATGGATTTTCATAAGCTAAGAGATATGGAATGGAAGAATATAAGGATGAGGATAATGAATATGATGATCAAGATCAACTAGATAAGATATGAACATAATGCCTAAGTACTTTGACCCTATTCCTCATCAAGACCAAGGGAAGAAAGGATGCATTTAGATAGGGTGGTGGAATATGGATAAGGTGAAGGATATGACATGGAAGATATGGATAAAGTGTATAGGATAAGATATATGACATTCAAGAAGATTCTTAGCCTTGTCAAAATAAAAGGTGGAAAGGTAAAGGATGAACGTAAAGAGGATAATGGATATGAATGATAGGATGGATGAAATTTTTCCCCAAGTGTAAAGTGCAAGATGAATATGGAAGATAGGATATGGATAGGGATAAATGAAAATGGAAGGTAGTATATGCATGATAGGAAGATGGAGGGAGGACTCAAGCATCAAGTTCCAGCTAATATCCCTTGAATATATGCTCTAATAAACCATGGAAATGAGGATTAGGCTCATAAATGTTGGTATATTAATGGTATGATGGAAGAAGCTAAGGACTTATGCAAATGTTTGGATTAAATGAGGATAATGGGGGATGAATGTTGGATAATGGATAGGAGGTTGGAAGGCTTATTGATGGTAATATGGAAAGGATGGTAAAATCAACATCGACACACACCTTGAAGGGTGGTGGAGTGATGGAGGAAGAATGGATTTGGAAGGTGACAAGTTTTTAGATGGAAATTTGAAAGAAGCTTTTGGATTAGAAAATTTGGATGCCAATTTAGATTTTATTGTTTCTATGAGATTTTTAGGAATCCACATAGCTTTTGACTTTGATTTTTGTTTTGTGGGCCTTTGTGGCCTTTGAAAATTTTATTTTTTCTTTGTGGTCCTTTGTGCCCTTTGAAATATCTATTTTTTATTGATGGGCCTTTGTGGCCTTTGAATTATTTTCTTTTGACTTGATGTGGCTTTGTGGCCTTTTGGATTCTTCTTTTGAATTTGGATCATATTTTCTTTTATTTTTGCATGGCTCTTCGAGGATACATGTTGATCCTTTGATATATGTGGATTTTGAGATGGAAGATTTTAACATTTGACACCCAAATTGCTTCCAAGAGCAATGGGATGGGTGGATGGAGATGAATGATATGGAGGTATCATGGATGGATTAATGTACGTAGAATTTTGAGAGGGAATCAAGGATGTGTGCCTTTTTTGTTCTTGATGAATAGGAGATGGAGGGATGTAGGGGTCTAATATGGATGGAAGGGTTGGTGAACTAGGGTTTGGATGATAAGGACCAAGGATAGATGGAAGGTTTGATTGACTAGAATAAGGACCTAAGATAGATGGAAGGTTTGATGGACTAGGATACTTGGGTTCATTTTGATGGAATTTGGACTTATGATGGTTACCAATGTCTTGAGCATGAGATGTATAACCAAGGGCATTATAATGTGGATTTTATTAGATATAAAGGGATTTTAGGATACCTTTTTCATGAAGGCCTAATCATTTTCCTTTGTAGTTCATACTTTCACACATTCGTTTTCCAATGGGATATGTATTATTTATGAAACAAGATGCAAGTCTATCATGAGGTGGATGTGATATGGAAGGAGAAACAAGATCTTGGAGTAAACCACCTTGGATAAAAGTGAGGGAACCCATTTGTAGGTAAGGGGCTCATGGACAGCTTGAATAGGTGTGATACGATCTTGACATGGGGATAATGGAGTACTTTGATCTTGACTTAGAAAAGGATCACAAGGTGTAGGAGATGGACTAGCTTGCTCTTTATTAGGTATGGAATCATCAAAAAGTGGTATGAAAGGCATATCTTGATTATAAGAAGGATGAAAATCATCATGGAATGAAAGGGTGTCCTTGAATGGAGGTATACCTTGATCTTGATGAGGAAGGAAATCCTGATATTTTATAGAAAGCATATCTTGATCATTAGATATGATGGAATCATGAGATGGTATGGGTTCATTAGATGAGGTGGAAGGAGGATTTGGAAGGATACATTTCTCTTGAGGTGGAAGGGGATCATCTTGGATGGAACAAAAAGAGATAAGGGAATCATCATGAGGTTCTTGAGAGATAGGATCTTTGTCAAATATTGGAGAGCATTGGAGATTTTTGGTATCATTAGAAGGAATTGAAAGAATACTTTGATCTTGATGTGTAGGAGAGTCTATGCTAGTATTCTTTGGATTTAGAGATTGACATGACTCATTGGATGTAGATGGTATGATGGGAGAGGATGCTTGGATATATTCATTAACTTGGGTGAAAGACTCATGAGGTTTATTTTGACTTATGGGGGATGAGGATAGATGCATGACATGGTAGGATTGCTCAGTATTATTTGTGTTTGAGGACATAGATTTAGGTTTCTCATTTATCCTTTGTAGAAAGTCATGGACATTAAACTTGGATGATGTAGTTTTGGGTGAGGATAAAGGCTTATGAGATGATTAAATCACTTCATTCAAATTTTGGGATTCAAGTTATTTTTTAAGCTCTTTAAAATGATGGTAAATATATTCAATCCTTTGGTTTCATTCATAGGTCAAGGATGAATATGGAGGATAGAGGTTAGACATGTTTGGTTGATGGTTGTGGGAATGATTTGAGGTGTTACAAATGACTACGTGTAATGCTTTTTTGAGGTATATTTTTGAATACACACACAAGACATAACAGACAAAGTGTTTGATTTTAACAATACAAGTAGAAATCCTAAGGTTGGCTAGGACTATATTTGTTAGATTCCACATGGGTTTCCCTAACCACACTTATTCTTAGCAGATGAATCTAGAAGCTTGGCCACATGGGCTCCTCCTTACAGTGCACTCACTTCTTAGGTCAACCAAGCTTCCAACCCCCATAAATCTCCCATGGCGAGTTGATCACCTCTACTAAGAATTACGAGAATGTGGAAACCTTCACAATGACTATTGTTGTGCTAGCAAATAGATGGGGTTTTGGAAACTACACAAAGGTTTTTAGTTTGGGACCCCCATTTGAGTGGCCACACATGAGGTAAGATTATCTCCGATAAGGAGGAGCTCTAACCTGAAGAGGTTATGCTCAATAGGGTTTTGGGGAGTTCACTTGTCTGTGTGACACATCTGCACTCGTAATCCTAAGTTTTCCATTAGGATTCACATTTATATACTCGTCGAGGGTAGCTCGGTTAAAGAGCTTCGTTGTCAGTTTGAGTCACCTTAGGGTGAGTACTTTTTCCCACCAAGGAAGGCCCAAGTCCTAGAGTCTAATTGTTTCTCTTGCACCCAGGATCGCACAAGTGTGCAAGGGGAGAGGATACTTCGATTATTGAATTGGGGTGACACATAAAATAGATGGGTCTAATTTTTTTATCACCTAGTTTGCAAAAGGTGAGAGCATAATCACCTACCACCTCAAGCATGGAAAATAGTGTTCATTTAGCCCCTAGTTAAATCTATATGACAAAAGACAATTGTTCATTTTAAGCACCAAATAAAATGTTACCTACTCTAAAACAAACAAAATTTGGTTGTTTTAGAATAAAGTCTTGGACACACGAAAACCTGAAAAACCACCCATTAGGAGTTTCTGAAAGATGTCTTGGACCAACGGAAAGCTATAAAACCCTAGTTAGCATAAGAGATTAAAAAAACTAAACTAATTAAAAACTAAACGAAATTAGAAAATTAAAAAAAAAAATCTAAACTAAATTAAAAATTAGAAAATTAAACTAAATTAAAAATGAGAATCTAAACTAAATTAGAAAGTTAAAAAAAATAAATTATATTAGAAATTAGAAGTCTAAACTAAATTAAAAATTAGAATCTAAACTAAATTATAAAGTTAAAAAATCTAAATTAAATTAGAAATTAGAAGTTTAAACTAAATTCAAAATTAGAGTCTAAACTAAATTAAAAAGTTAAAAAAATCTAAATTAAATTAGAAATTAGAAGTCTAAATTAAATAAAAAATTAGAATCTAAACTAAATTAGGAATTTAAAAAATATAAATTAAATCAGAAATTAGAAGTCTAAACTAAATTCAAAATTAGAATCTAAAATAAATTAAAAATTTAAAAATCTAAATTAAAATAGAAATTAGAAGTCTAAACTAAATTAAAAATTAGAATCTAAACTAAATTAAAAATTTAAAAATCTAAATTAAATTGGAAATTAGAAGTCTAAACTAAATTAAATATTAGAATCTAAACTAAATAAAAAAGTTAAAAAATCTAAATTAAATTAGAAATTAGAAGTCTAAACTTAATTCAAAATTAGAATCTAAACTAAATTAAAAAGTTAAAAATCTAAATTAAATTAGAAATTAGAAGTCTAAACTAAATTAAAAATTAGAATCTAAACTAAATTAAAAAGATGAAAATCTAAATTAAATTAGAAATCTAAAATCTAAAATCTAAATTAGAAATTTAAATTAGAAAAATCTAGAATCTAAAAATCTAAATTAAATCTAATCTAGATTAAAACTCTAAATTAGAAAAATCTACACTAAATTAAATCTAAATTAAACTAAACTAAATTAAAACTCTATTAAATCTAAATTAGATCAATCTAAACTAGATTAAATTAAAATATAAAGTTAAAATCTAAACTAAACCAAATGCAAATAATGCACTTCAACCAACTGTCAGCTATGGAAAGCCCGCAAGCCCTCATACACATGGCTTTTATGAGAAGAAGATAAAGTTGCATGTTCACATAAGGTTCACCATTTTGTAGATGCTGAAAACTGAAAAATTAGTTGAATTCACAACCGAAAATCAACATGCATTCAATATCACACCAAGGAAGTATTTACAAATGAACACAAATGCAAGAAATAAAATACTAACTACTAAGAAATCAAACACATGCATTCAAAAGTAAAATCACTCCATTGTTATCCTATCTACAAGATCTTGTCTTTGCTCTCAAATTTTCTTAGCAAAAAGCACAAGAGACTATGTAGAATGGATTTTGATCAAAATGAGATTGGAGTTGTGTGAAAAGTGAAGAGGAAGTGAGCTTATATAAATGCCCTCATGGGTGAATCCACATTTTGGAAAGAATGTGGGATAAATGGTGAGATGAAGAAATGCATGCAAATGGTAAATAAATGAAATGGAAAATATATGAATTGATTTATGAGTATGCAAATGGATTTTTATGAAATATGTAAATGTATTGATATTTTAATGGTCATATATTATGCAAATGGATTTGATGGGGTTTATAAATATGGATAAATGATTATGAATAAATAATATTTTAATGATTATAGATTTATAAATGATTTAATGAGATGGATTAATGTTTATAAAATGGTTATGCATGAAATATAAATATGAGATGAATATAAAATGGATAATGGATGTCTGACTATGGAAATATGATTTAATGTATGAATATAATGATTATGTATAAAATGTGTAATGGATATATTTAATGATTATCGATTAATGATTAATGAAAAGGATGAGTTAATGATTATGCAAATGGTTAAATAATTTATGCAGATGACTATATGAAATATGCAATGGATAAAAATGATTATGAGGACATTTTTATGCATCTACAAGTATGTTAGTTAATCTTCTAATCTTTCCTCTTTTGGCATCTTGATACCTCAGCTAGCGCTTCTCTTTTCTTTTTTGTTGCCTAGTCTTTTGGTACCCAATTTATTTTCATAACTTGTCATTCTACAACACACATAATTGTCCAATAATCCATGAACATAACTAACTTCTTCCTAGACCTTTCAGGGCTCTCCTAGATCTTTTAGGCTCTAATACCAATCTAATGAAAGTCAACTCTCACACCCTCATATTCCCTCACACATTCTCATATCAAACTAAGTAATATGTTTCTCTATCCAACATCTAGATATACTTCTACAGCTTACTAAAAAAACTGTGACAAAACTATAAAGGTTAATATAGTAACAATAAGTATAGGAAGCTCAAAACTTTAATCACAATTCCAATATGTGACTAGAATTTACAAACGACATATAACTTATCTTCGAGGTGATAGAAACTACTATAATTCATTAGAAAAAATAATTGGAAAACTCCAACATGAATAATGAATTGAAAATAATAACACATGAGCATTGATTAACTCCTTCAATATCGATGATTACATTAACATCATTATATTCACATAAAAAATCTACCTAAAACTCACTTTGGACCAAACTACTTTCTATCACTTTTGTCACACTCATGTTCACCCTGCTTGAACCTCCAACTACAATGTTCCCTATTCTATCTATCTTCTCTTCCAAAAAGTTAATCCTTTCTTTGGAATCCTTTCTGGAATCGATGTCCATCTTTCTCTCGGCC
Source organism: Sequoia sempervirens (assembly GCA_007258455.2). Classification (NCBI taxonomy): domain Eukaryota; kingdom Viridiplantae; phylum Streptophyta; class Pinopsida; order Cupressales; family Cupressaceae; genus Sequoia; species Sequoia sempervirens. The sequence goes on from VDFB02129318.1 coordinate 56,960, forward strand.
TCTACTCTTCTCCACCAATGGACTCCATATCTCCCATGCAATTCCCTTTAGCAATACTTTCCCATCCATTTTTTACCATCATTCACAACTAAATTCAAGGTCATAAGATACAAGTGTTTTCCCACTTAGGAGTTTCCTATTCTCATAGCAAGTCTTTTTGGAAATTTTATGTCGACACAGTCATTGAATTTGTCCTATTTGGACACAAGGTTAATTAGTGACTTCAAACACAAATTCCTCCTTTTGGAAGCTTTCAAATTAAATACATAACCCTAGAAGGGTTTTACACATTCAAGATAAGATAATGTTTCTCTTTAACAAAAACCAAAACTTCCAAATTATCTTTAATAAGAAAGAAAGTAGTAACTCAAGAGGGTTTGGAATTTGACACAAACAACTCTACATTACAAGGTAAAACATGTTCCTAAAAACAAAAGATTTAGCAAAGAAAATAAGAACTCTCTCCTATGTTATGGAAAATCTTGTAACTTAGTGCTTGACCATGCTTTAACACCTCTTCTTAAATCATTCAACAATCTTGTGCAATAATTTCATAAATAATGTATCTTCTTCAAAATACAACCAAGGTATCAATACATGTAAAACTACATAAGCATCTTTCAGGTTTAACAAATATTCAAGCTCATGAGTCTTCTATAAGGATATCGAGAGTCTTAAGAAAATAAGAATATAATAATTAGTTTAAGCATTAACATTGGTTGCACACCTTACAAGATCTCAAATTTAATTATACCAATCTAGTCTTGGCCAATAATAGAGGCTTCAACACAAATTAATAAGTTAATGAACTCATTTTGGTATATTCTTGCAAGAACATAAAAGAGCTTAACCAATAAGGAAAGAATTCATGCGAGAGATAGTAGACATATTAATCCACAAATTTTCCTTTCTTTAACATTTCTCTCAATCTTTCCTAGACAAAACTAGGGCCAGGCTTAAATGTCACACATTAAGCATTGACAACGTTTAGATGGTAGTCATGTGGGCCCCTCTTAACTCACATATTTTCCATAGCGTTTGTGTTATTTCCATTTCAGAATTCGTCATTCTTTTCTTTTCATTCACACTAGATTTTATTTATGGTTTCCACCATTAATGAATTATTTTCATCCTCGATCAACATATTTTTTAAAGTAAGTTTAATTGAAAAATGAATTATTCTCATCACCATGAACATATTAAAAGAAGTGTCATATTTTCAAAAAATAATGTTGGTTTATATAATTAATGAATTGAAATTTTAATTTGTCTTTATTGTTTTAACATTATTATTATATAAAATTATATTAAAAATTATTCAAAATTATTCAAAAATTATTGATATATATATATTTCTTTCACATTTTACATTTTTATTTTCTATTTCATGAAACTTAAAAAATAATCAATTTTTTAAATAAAATAATAATATAAAAGACACTTCTTAAATAATAAATATTTTTTAAAATTTCAAAATAATAAAGAACTATTAGAATAATTATTTATAAAATAATATTAAAACAATAAAGAAACATTAAAATTGCAATTCATTAAATATATCAACTAACATTATTTTTTGAAAATATGACACTTCTTTTAATATGCTCATCACGTGAAAACAATTATTTTTCAATCAAATGATCTTAATAATTTGTTTTTCAATAAAACTTACTTTAAAAAATATGCTCATCGGCGATGAAAATAATTCATTAATAGTGGAAACCATAAATAAAACGTTACAGTATTAAAGGAAATGATGTGAGTTAAGAGGGGCCCACATGAGAGGCCTACATGATTGCCACCTAAACACTTAGTGTGAGACATTTAAGCCCGACCTAAAACTAGAACATTGGAATATTATTAATATGTTACATGCTTGTTGTGAACCTTCTTATTGTTTGATCTTGTGTGGCTTGATGGAAGCTCCCAACATACATTTCACACTCACAACTCAACTATGATGAAAATAATAGAAAAAACTACACTACTTGAATTCTCTTCTAGACTATCAAGATTCAACCCCATATTGTATCTAATTTCTTAGCTTATTGTCAACATTCAATTAATAAGCACCTCCTTTCTCAGATTAATATTGAAGTATCTTTTTCTAATGTATTCTCAATCACTCAAAGGAGTATAAATAACTTGTAGACTGAATTAGTTCCAAAATGGTTTCAAAGTAGTGTACCATAGAAAAAAGGACCTCTTGCTTGACATGGGAATAATTCATGATAAATTGGACTTAATAAGGCCTTGATGCATCCACACTAGGTCTTGAACCCTTGCAAATTGAATAACATGCTTTTATTGATGTCTTGTAAAGGTATTATAAAGTGTTGTAAATGACTTTCACGCTTTTTTAGACTTAATGAACCCATTTTCCCCTAATTAAACATTATAAAATGTGTTTAATGACATTAGCACATCAATCTAGAAGACTTATAACTTAAAATTAATATTAAACTAGTGTTGTAATGTGTCTTGCGCATTCACATTGGTTCTTGTACCTTCCTAAGCTATGTGGACCTCATTTTAGTGTTGTAAAGTGTATTTAATCACACTTTCACATTTATGTGTTCCAAGCCCTAAGTGACCTTCACATCATCACTAATAGGCCCCTATTAACCCATATTGTGCATCTCGAGGCAATATTTGATAAAATACCATACAAATTTGTAATTTAAACCTTATTTCCTTATCTCTTGGTATCTTAGCTATCAAAATGGCCCCTATGGGATCCATTCACCATCCATGGTGAATCAGTCCCATCTAGGTGGGACCCATTCACCATGGGTGGTGAATGAGTTCCATTTGGCTCAATTTTGACCTTTGAGCGGGAAAAAAGTGAAATTTAAGTTTAATATCTTCACATGTCGACCTTAGGTATCCAATTTTTTGGCTAATATGGCGTATTTCCTATAAAATTACCTCTCTAAACCCTAAATCACAACCATTCTTCATTATTCATCCATCATTCTTCCATCTCAAGTCAAGTAACTTTGGGTATCATCATTGCAAGTCACCAAGATAACAATTTTTAGACATTCAAGGGGTGAATCTTCATGTTTTATTGTGAACTTTCAAGATCAGTCATCATGGCAAGGTAATCAACTCCATTACTACATGTTTCATTACATTCTTTCATCATTTTTGTTTAATTACCTAAAAGGGGTTTGACCAAGGCAAACCCCCATGCCCTAACATTCAACATCTCTCTCTCTCTTGCCTTGTGTGTTTGTAGATTTAGGTTTCTTGGAAGCTTGGAAATCATTGAAGGTTGCATTGAAAAGTTGTTTAGGTCTTCTCTTCATTGTTTAAGGAAAAATATCCATCAAAATTCACATTCAGACCCGTAAATCAGAGTTTCAGAAACATACACCTATAGAAAGCTAAAGTGTAGACCAAATGCTCCAGATTTCACTTTTGAACATTTAGAAATTAAAAAGTGGACTCATTCACCATGGGTGGTGAATGAGTCCCACTTCTAGGTCATTTTTTAGTTTTCTACATTTTTAGATACCCTTTTGCCCGAAATAGGTTCTGGAACAATTTTGCAAAATTGGGACTAATTCACCCAAAATGGTGAATGAGTCCCACTAGGCCTGAAAATAATCTACAACATTTCAAATGTCATTTCTAGCCTCCTTCAATGTCTCAGGTGCACACTTTCATTTTGGTTCATGTATGTTAAGTTTGCATTTATTTCTAGTTCATTTTTGCATTAGACAATGTGTTTTTGAACATCATGCATTTTGATAGTTTCCTCTTAATAATCAAGAAATTTCATTAGTTTTCTACATTTAAATCAGTTCATTTAGTCATATTGCATCCATATCACATTAATCTTTGAATGTGAGCATAAGCATTTTGGCCCTTCTTTCTCCTTTTAGGTGAAAACCCCTAGAAGCGCTAGAAAGGATTAGGATGCCAAAAATCTATGCTACAAGTAGTTACTATTAAGTTTCAAATTTATCCTCAATCATCCAAGAACAGGCTCTAAAGATAAAGACAAGATTTGGTTTTAAAGCAAGGAATTTTTCATTGGATATTTACACAATGAAAAGCTAATCAAGAATGATTAGAAGAAGATTATTTTAAAATGCCATAGGTCAATAGGAAATTTTGGTAGTAAAATATTGTGGTTTGCTACCAAGAATTATAGTGGATATCTTAAAAAAATTATGAGCTCCACTTAATTAACCATGGTAGAATGAACACATAATTACCGACTCATATATTCACTAAGTTGCAATGTAATAAAGTGGAACCATGACAAAACATTTGGAATAAAAATAATATAAAGGATTCCTTAAAAAGACAAAGATATAATCAAAGCATTGCTATTCTTAATCAATTTTTCCTTTGCAATTAAAAACCATGAATGCAATTTTATATGCATCAATCTAATTTAATATGAGCTCCTCCATATGTAAAGAAATCAAGCCAACATACCTTGTATTGGCTTTATATGCCAATTTTAATGCCAAGGAAAGGTTAATAATAACCTTAAGCAAGGTGACATAATTATTATAAGTTAAGATTTTATTAATTATGTTGACTTGGCATTATTGCCAATGATGAAATATCATGCCAACACATTTTAATAGTGTGATTCTATATATATACGCATATCCATATGCATGTAGGTGTTCATCTATACGAATGTGAATGTGCATACACGTATGAAGGAAAAATAATTTCATCTACCTATGAGCATATGCATCCATGTACACATACACGAAACTCGTATGTATATGTTATATTTCTCACCAAAAGTACATATGTGTATTTATATTCGCTCATACATATACTTATATATGAAAAGAAGTGAGAAGGCTTACTAACCCTAGACCAACATTCACCATGAAATGGGGAACAAAATAAGCTAAGAAAAGATGGCTTACCTCAAGCATGCAAGAACATTCCCTAGAACTATTTGGTTAACTGAGTCATGCATGACTGACTCAAGCTCAAATGGATTAACTAGAGAATCCTCAACATCGCCCTCCTCCCAGGAGATACTCCCTCTCTTTATCCTTGGAGGTGCTTGGATAATCCTATATCACCACTTAGAAAAAAAAATGATAGTTAGCATAATAAACATCATAGTAATTTCATCATATTGCATTTATATTCACATTTTCTATTAAAGAAAGAACTTCCTTGCATATCATTTTATTTGATTCATAGCATCAAATTCAAACAAAAATCTATTGGAAACATAGCCATATCATTGCATATTTTTCATCATGGGATAATTAACTTCCAAGATTATAGTTTTCATTGCATTATTTACTCAAATGAGTTTTTGTATTCTAGGGTGGGATGTAACAAAAATAATAAATTTGTTAAATTTAAAATTTGAATATATTAAATTTGGAAAAAAATTAAAGATGAAACTCTAGGTTGCTTTCCTAGGAAGAAAGGATTTGAAACTACATGAAACCTAAGAAAGGATAAAAAAATAATGTTAAGAGAAATTGGATTGTTGGAGGTTGATTTTGTTGAATTAGTTGTAAATATTAAACATTTTTTATTGATTGAAAAAACAGACATTTGTTGAAATTAGAAACCTACGAACAAGTTTTCAAAACCTAGGACGAGTTTTGGTAATCTATATTTGTATCTGATAAAAATATGAGTTTTTCATTTTTTCCAAAAATGTGCTTCTTCAAATTTTATAATTGTATTTTTCTTAAACTAAAAATTCTATGTTTGGAAAACTCAACCTAATAATCAATAGAGTAGAATATGTGTTATAATTTTTGTTATGTAATTATGAAAATATTCCAAAAAAGTATTATTTCAAAATTAGCTAATTTATAGTATATTTGACAATAATGTCCTTTATTTTCTTAAGTCATAAATTTATGATGTATTTTCAAAATGTTGGCTATCTTGGATGGTGTATATTTTCTGTATGATGAGATATACATCTAAATTTCTAAGATGAAAATCCTAATTGGCATGTATGTCAATTATAGTGATAACTAAAGTAGGCAGAATATGAAATGGAAAATTTTTAAGCATGCCATTTTTTATCTCTACAAAAATATTTGTAGCTTATTGATAGAAAAAAATTAGATAAATAAAATACAAAAAGGCTATTATTTTCAATGAGATAGTAAGTAAAATATTTCTTATATTTTAATAAAATATCAAGGAGCCTCATTTTGATAGAAAGAATGTCATAAATGATATCAAAATGGGCATCACTTCAAAGTTGGAGATATAGGACAACTCTATTCAAGAAATATTAGACTCTAATAGTAATGAAATAAATGTAAACATGATAGTATTTCTTTTTATGAATAGGCATTAATCTATATTAAATTAAAGATTAAAATACATATTCACAAAAAAAAGTGGGTGGTAAGAAGGCACACCCCGAGAGTCACATGGGTAAAACCCAAAAAAAGCAAAAAATAACCTGTCACATGGGCATAGCCTAGAAGTCCATGATAACAAACATTAAAAAGACCATTAAGTAGCCAATGCATTGCCACCAGAACTAGGAGGGTCTTTGTCATCCATTTTCTTTCCCCATACATCTGCACATAGTTAGGAGTGACATCAGGAGGAGGACCCCAACCATCATCAACTTCTTTTTCTTTATCTTGATCTTTCTCGCATCGAGGCAAGATTGCAAGTGCAAGCCACAAAAAAATTCTACTAGAGTCTGGCCAACTAGAGCCAAAAGCAGGAGTGTCATTAGAGGGCCACCCAAATCACCACCGCCATTCCCCATAACTCCTCAAGAGGGCCACCCCTAGCCAGCTTGTGGAGGAGGAGAGAAGGTCCATCAAGGAGGGCAAGAACCATGCCAAAGAGGAGGTTGAGAGTGGTGGTATGCAGAGCCACTCCACTACTGGCCCCAAGAAGGAGACCAGCCATGAGAGAAGGTGGGTGAAGTAGGCACCCAGGAAATAGTACATGGGGTATTGCTCCAATGATCCAAAAGCACCTATAGGTGAGCCACCTCAAGTACAAATTTATTCACCTACACCTAAATCTATAAAAGCACATTAGAACAAATAATAGCTTTAGAATACAAAGAAACATTTTTATCCATTTGAGTTTGAGCAAATATGTAGGCATTTCTATCTTTCTAGATAGTGAAGAGGATTTCCACCCTGAAAGTGTGCCAAAGCTAGGTATACTTAGTAGAAAGTCTAGGCGAGTCTACTAGCAAAATCATATGCCAGGAAAAAGGCTCTAGTCTAAAGGGCTGAAAGAAGTCATGAATCCAAGTCCAGAATTGTTGGGCTCTAGTGCAAAACTAAAAGAGATACTTAAAAGAATTTACTTTCCCACAAAATGGCAATGAGGGTCCTGGACCCCCAGGTGAACAAGCCGAGAACCCATAGGAAATCCTTGGAAAAGAATACACCAAGGAAAGTGGGCAAGTTTTGGCTCAAAACTTGCAAACCAAGTGGAAAAGAATCCTTTTCACCAAACATGAGTGGGAGATTGAAGAAGCCACCTTTGGTTCAAACTTTCAAACATAGGAAAGTGTGGTGAAATCCACCTATAACAAAGCCTAGGCTTGTAACTTTTGAAAGGGGTGTCTGGGTACCACTTCCAATCCTTCCATCAGTCCTTGCACCCATGAATTCTCACCTTATGAAGCATTTATGTAGGGATAACATTCACTAAACCATCATAAGTAACATGTTCCTAGTTTTGAAGTCTGTAAAGGGCACAAAAAAATATTCCTACTCAATGATGCACATTATGGGTCTATGAAACACCTGTTGTAAGGTTTGAACATCTTTCTTATGGAATTTGAGCAACTTGAGCCAAGGAAACTTAGCCAGAGACTAGCCATTGTTAGCAAATAGAGGTGACCACCAAACATTTTGTTGATTGAGTGAAAGCCCATCACAAAAACTAGAGCCAACCCAATGGAGCAAGGGATTAACTGGCTCCCAGGATCTCCAAATGTTTTTGGCCATAAAAATCCCCATAATTTGAACTGGTTCCTTCATGACTAAAAGGGTGTGAAAACCAATCCCATTCATGGTGAGTCTGTGAATAGGAAATCTTGACTGAATACAATGCTTGAGAAGAATTTTCTAGGCCTCATCTCCAGTAAGGGCACAAATTATCCATTTGACACACAAGAAAATCCCTTACCATTGTGTGGAGAACAACCCAAGTCCTCCGAAATCTCTAGGAAGGGAAAAAAAACTCCCAAGCAACACAATGAAACCCTCTATGGGACTCGACAGAATCCCAAATAATGTCTTAGAGCAAATTTTCAAGCTTGTTATCCATACTACTGAAATGAGGGAGGAATGGCCAATATAGATTATCAATGCTAGCACATAGTTTTGTGCCATTGAATGGCAGAACCAGAAACAAGGAAAAATGTATTAAGACATCCCAAGGCTGCCTTGATATTTTCTTCTTCCTTTAGGAGAGCAAGGAAAGATTCGTCAAAAAAATGGTCATTAACCAGCTAGGCCTAAGCATTGGGTAGTGAGATTTCTTTGAAACACTGTTGAGAAATTGTATTGGCCAAGAGCTAACCAAATCCTTTAGTGGAAAGCACATAAAGAGAGGGAGCAAGTGGGAATCCTTGTTGAATGGAATGAAAAATTCCAAAGGAAAGAGATTGGCAGCCATTAATGGTGATATAAGCAAAGGCATCTACAAAAAGAATTTGAACAACCTAAATAAAATTAGGCCCAAACCCCAAGGTGTGTAGCATACCAAGAATAAAAGGCCATTCAATGTGGTCATAAGCCTTGGAAAAATAAATTTTATTAAAAAAAGCTTTCTAGTTTGAGCACCTCACCCACTCCATGCCTTCCCAAACAACAATAATGTTCTCCAGAATAAACCTGGATTTGATAAACCCAGTCTACTATAGATGCACAATTTGAGGTAAAAGATGGTAGATATTTAGAGCTAAAGCTTTGGAAATGATTTGGTGGGAGACATTGAGAAGTGTGCTAGGCCTCCAACTACAAATATCCTTGGGATCTCTAGACTTAGGTATAAATTTAATATTTTCATTGTTTATTAAGTTTCCTAGAGATTTAGTATGAAAGGATTCTAAATAAACATTGTACAAATCATGCCCAACACAATCCCAAAGGGACTTGTAAAATTCATAAGGGAAGCCATCAATTCCTAGGGCTTTGTCATCATCCATGGAATGAACAAATTCCTTAAGGTCTTCAATTGTTAACAATTGATCATAGAAATTTCTCTGGGCTAAGGAGAGCCTATTTGGCACAATAAGAAGGTAATCTTGGAGGGCTTACTGTTGCCCAGGCATGGATTCCTATGTAGTGAAGACTTTCTCATAATGTCAAATAAAGGCTTGGAGAATCTTAGGAAGCTTTGATAGCACTTGAATTCCATCTTTAATTTTTTTAATGCCTAGAGATGAGTGTCTAGAATGCAGGGCAAGAAAAAACTCCTTAGAGGCATGGTCACCAATTTTTAACCAGTGTAACCTGGCACTGATTTGAACACCTCTAGCAACATAATTATCTCCAACTTGCTTTTTGTGCCTTAATTCTGTAACCTTGACTTGTAATGATGGGGAAAATGGGTTGGCTGCCAACACGTCGGTTGTTGAGCACAGGTCAACAGTGGTAGCCTCATGATACTGATAGTGAAGGATGGCCAATTGGTGCCCATAGATGCATAGAAATCTAGTTGTGTGAGTGACAGTATCATTCCACCAATTAATCCACCATGTATGATGAGCTGGATTGCACTTCAAATTCAAACTCTACAAATGTGGGCTAGAGTGGGCTAATGAAAAAGAAAAGATGTGTTAAAAAATAATTGAGTTTTACATGTGCAAGGTTGTCTTGTCTCCCATTCAATGCAAAAATAAATGGGGAAATGATCAAACAACATCACATCCACTAAAAAATTAACCGGGAGAGAAGAACTATCAAAAGAGAAAAAATATTGAGCCGAGATCATGGCATGATCAAGGTACTTAAATATCCTATCAAGGTCAGCCCTGTAATTATACCAAGTGTTCCAGAGAGAATGAGAATGGTAGTGAACAATATTGGGATCAAAAAGCCCCAATTTATTGTGCATGTAAAACCACACCTCCCTTTTGCCAACTAGCCATCTAAATGGCTAGGTGTCATCTTTGTCATAGGTTATCTCAACCATATTGAAATCCCCACATAGTAACCAAGTAGCAACTACCAATGAATCAACAATCCAACACCAAAGCAAGGAGCATTCCACAACATCATTTGAAGCATAAACATTAATAATCCCAAAGGAATGATTATCAATGTTGAGAAGGATCCAAATGAGTCGATGAGTTGGGTCAAATAGGTGGTCAACCACACAAGCATGCAACCATGGGGAAAAAAGGGTGGCAGTTCTGCCACACCCAGCTTCATGATTAGTGCAAAACATTTTACTAGCTGGTCAAATAGACTCACAAGCTGAAGCAAGCAAAAAACCAAAAATTTTAACCTCTTGGAGACAAAGCACTTCAATACCAGAGTATTTACTTAAAGCGTCTCTAAAAAAATACTTTATGGAGAGGTCTATTAGACCTCAAACATTCCATGAGAGGAAATTCATGAGTGAAACTCCTCCATATCATCAGAGTCTGGCTCCTCTTCATCTAGAGAAGATAAATGATTTTGCAAAAACTCTAGCAGAACTGACCTAATTTGAATAGAGGGAGAAGAATATCTCCATTTCTCTTACACATATTTCCCTTCCTCCAATGGTAAAGAGGGACTGCGAGACTTCCTTTGAGCTCACAACATGGGAGGAGAAACATTTGGTTGTGCTATCATGATGGCTATGGCTAAGGCATAGCCCTCGACCTAGGCTGCAATAAATAAGAATACCCAATCATAGTGACTTTACATTGACTTTTCTATCCTACATGAATATGTGATCAATTGTGAATGTGGAAACTTTGAACCATTGATAGTGGGTCAACAAGATAGATATGCATTTTCCTCAAATAAAAAATTTAATGGGTGTATTAGTTTGAGTTAGACAAAGATGTACAAATTTAAAAGAAGGTGCATCGAAAGGTAGCAATCCATAAATGAGATTGTAAAGGAATACTTAACTCATTTATCCTTAAGCTAAAATTTTATAGGATTGAAAGCCTCCAAAGTGAGGAATGATTGATTTGAAATAGATTAAATATTGCTCCAAGGATGTTTACATCAAATTCCTCAAACGTAGATGAGGAACTAAATGTATGCTAGTCAAGACACATTAATCTCTTATCTATTTTATCTTAAAAATATCTTTGGGATTACCCTTAAAAGCTTGGAAAGGCTCAAATTATAGAAGAGTTTCAAATTCATCTTGTTTGTTGGCCTTTTCAATTCCTTGTTTGAGGATAGTTTCTTTCATGATTAGTGTAGAAAAGAACACCAACATCATGTTCATCACTTTGAAATATATATTTTTTTATATTACTATTTTCTATCATATCTCTTCTCATTTTTCTATTTCTATTCTCTAGAAACATCCAAATTTAGTAGATTTGGTGTCTCTAATAGTATACCTATGAAACATAGAAATATTAGAATATTTTGAGGTAGATCAAGGAAAATAGACTGCACATAATTTGTTTTCCTATGATAAGCTCAATATTCCCTATACCCTTGTTTCATCTCTAATCAAGAAAATTTTATCTATTAGATAATGTTCAACATTTGAAGAATTTGTAGGTCATAGGAAAAATGGCTCTCCCTCCTGATGGCATGACACTCCAATTCAAATGGTTCTCCTGTATTTTTGAATCCTCCCTTGTCCCACCTCTCCAATTCCTTTGCTCATGTGCAGACTAGGTTTGTATGTCCACCTGTGTCCCCTGTGTGCGACCTAGTGGTGGATCTTTCTGCGGATGGTTTGCTAGGTGTAGACATTGTTGTTGTCCAAATTCTTTGAATAGCTCCCCTATTACGATTTCTAGTTCTACCCACGCTTCTAGTTATTTTGTTGATGTTGTGTGGTCTTGCTCTGTTGGTGAGGGGCATCCTCTTCTACGATTGTGTGTTGCTCCTGTGATTTCTCTCAATCAAGAGGTCTCTGATTGTATTGAGTATTTTTCTAAGTTGGGTCTTATCTGTATATTTTGTCATTTTTTTCCTTCTCTTTCATATTTTCATCTTTGGATTTCAAAGCAATTGAAACCTTTGGTGGAAGGTAAGATGAAAATTTACCCTTCTACTAGAGGCTTCTTTATTATTATTTTTAATTCTATTCAAGATAGATACACTATTTTGGTTCATGGTTTTTGGGATTAAGACCCTCATTCCCTTTCCATGAGACCTTGGGTTCATTGTTTTAACCCTTTGAAAGAACCCCTTAATGTTATGCCTATTTGGGTGAGATTATCGTATTTCCACTTATAGTTTTGGTACTCCTCTGCTTTTGAGGGATTTGGTAATGCTCTAGGTCAATTCTTGAAAGTGGATATTGCTTCGAAGAACTTTACCCACACCTGTTTTGTTTGAACCTTGGTGGAGGTTGATTTATCTCAAGCACTACCTACTGAATTTGTGCTTCAGGTTAAAGGTCAGTCCTATTCTCAGCTAGTGGATTATGAAGGCATCCCTTTTCACTTCAAGCATTGTTTTGATACTGGTCACTTGGCTTAGGACTTCCCTTGTGGCTCTCATCCTATTTATTCTTCTAATTGGTGGAAGAATACCCTCTGAGAACATTTAACAATGAACCTTGATGTTGATTCCTCTTCTGAATACAATAATTCTAGTCCCCCTTCTCCTTCAATGTAGTGAAATAATACTAGTCTTGATGGTGCAACTTCTCTTATGGCTTTTGATGCACTATTTCTAGACAAGACAACTTTTGTTGAGCATTCAACTTCCTTTGAGACCCATGTTTCCCCCATTCTAGATAGGGTGGTTTCATCTTCAAATAATGATGCTTCAGTCTTGGATTTGGATGCTTCCCTTGAAGCATCTGCTATTCCTCTTGTAAGTTATTCTAGAGGGGATACTCCCCCTTCTGATTTAAATGTTTCTAATTTTGCTTTTTATTCCTATTGGAAATTGGTGTAATGTAAAAAGAAACATTCTTCTAAGCACGTACCAGTTTTGAATGGCATGCCCTTGGAGGAAAGGTTGTTGGGTCCTAGCTCTAGTGCTAGAGTTGTCCCCCTCTTATTTTTCTATTTATTCAGCCTTTGGTTGGTGGCTTCATTCTTGCTACTAGCCTTTTTTCTGTTTATGTTCTTCTCTTTTTGTTTCTGACTAGTTGCTATGTTTAGCTAGATTGTTTTGTTGGGGTGTTCAACTCTAGTTTAGTCTATTTGTTGTTGCTATTCTTGTCCTACTTTTCCAAACAGGTTGTTGTATTTGAGTAGACAATTTTAGTGGGGTGTTCTTCCCAATTGTAATCTTTGTATGGTATTTTCCTTTGCTCTATAAGGGATCAAGACCCTTTCAAAATCCTTGCTTACTTTATCAAAACATTTGAAGAATTTATATAAACTACACTAGCTATCTCTAGGTCCATTGCACCCTCTTGTTTCATTTTTTTGTTTCTTAAGAATAATTAATTGCTTTTTCCAATTTCATGTTTCCTCTTTATTGTTCTTATTTTCAAATTAACATATTGTGTATTAGGTTATTTTTAGGCTCATGGGAGATAGTCTATTCATAAGCACTTATTTACTTACACGCATAGAAAGAAAAGAAGAGTAATCAATCATTCCCTTCTAACCAACCTATTTTTAATTTCTTTCTTTGGAGTGTACATGGGGATATTTTAGCTTATATTCTATCATTATACACAAATTTAATGAAAATGATATTAAAAGTCCACAAATTCATCAAGGATACCCTTAATTGTTATGCATTTTCAAGTGGGGGACACAAAACTTTGAAATGGATGAGAAATAATTGTAGACACATAAAAATGACCTAGGCCTGCAAGCTCTATTTTTCACCACATTCTTCCTAGCATAATTTAAATATTTAATTATGCCCCTAGTCCAATTTTAACTACTAATTAAATGATTTTAATTATTTAATTAATTCATGTCTTTTATTCTTCTTGGTTATTTAAATAAATAAATTATATTTGTTTATTTAAATATGTCACTAATTGTCTAATGTCTCTCCATAATTAAATAAATTTCTTAATTTATTTAATTATCTTTGTCCACTAATTCCTCTTGATTATTTAAATAAATAAGTTTTATTTATTTAAATACGTCATTAATTAAATAATTTTTTTGATTTATTTAATTGTCCACCTTGGCATTTTTTCCATTTTAAATAAAATTATTTATTTTAAATGGTCTCACTTTCTAATTTCCCCTCTTTTAGTAAATAATTCAAAATTAATTATTTACTATCACATGACCCCACCTTTTGAATTAAATTAATTTTTAAATCAAAATAGTATTTTTCTTCCATAAATTAAGTAATTTATAATATTATTTGATTTTCCAACTCTATCTTTTTCTATGTCATCCTCATCTCCTTGTCACATGTCCTCTTGTCCCTTGATTTGATCTTCTAGAAGGAAAATCTTGTCCATTCATTTCAAATTTGACCTAATGTTTCCCTAACCCTAATTGTGGGTTGTCATATTGAATCTTATCCATTGATTCTAGGGCATTTGTTAATCTTCAATCTTGGCCATTCATTCAAAATTGCATTTTCTATAAAATGGCAATTTTGATGTTATTTGCACATCTATATCTCATGCAATCTTGTCATCTCATGCAATATTGTTTTAGGCATACTTCATCTCTCTTGGCATTTTGGCATACTTTAGTCATATTTTAGAGTTGCTTACTAGTTGCATAATTGCATAGTATTGCATTTGTCAATCAAATCCTTCAACATTTACTTTGGTCTTGGCATTGTCACATATTGTTCACACAAAATTTGAGGGAAAACTACAATTTGCAGCAATTAGTGAAGGTGTAATGGAGGTCAATCATGGAGGTTGAAGACTCAAGGTGATATCTCTCTTTATTTTTCATGTTTTCCTCCTTTGTGCTTCATTATTTTACTTTGGGTTTTGATTTATTTAGCTTCTAATCTGCTAACCTATAAATTTTCCAAGTTACATTGGTGAACCCGATGCCAAAATCATGACTTTTTGCTTTTTTCCATACAACTTTTTTTAGTTTTCCAAGTATAGGTATGACAAGCCACATTCAAAGTTTCCAGAACCACAATTGCTATGTTACGACACATTTGACCAGTAGAATGACACATCCATAGACTTGAACCACAGAGATGCATTCACCCCGAATCTGATGCATTTGCTATTTAGTGTGACACATTTGAATATCATGACACATCTATTTTGCATATTGACACACTCGACTGTCAAATTCTAGCACATAGACATAATCCACATTTGTTGTGTAGAGCGATGCATTCTCTCTGCTATGACACATGCATCTGGTAAATTTTTGCTTTAGATTTTTTTTTCTTCAAAATTTTCCTAATTTCTCATTTCAATCTAGTAGTATAGGGGATTTTCTAGTTACTAATCCACTGTTGCAACATGTGGCTTTGAATTTTTGTGGGTCCAAGGCATCTTTTTAAGACTACTAACAAGTGGTTTTGTAGGTTCGATGGTCCAAGAGTGTTATTTTTGAAACCATTTTTATTTATCTTAGATTAGAAAACACGTCCATTGGTGCTCTAAAAAGAACATTTTCTTGTCTCACTTAGATTTAATTAGGGGGTTAAAGGACTTTGCTTAATTGTGCTTCAAGGTGGTAGGTGATTATGCTCTCACCTTGTGCAAGCTAGGTGATCATAAAACTAGACCCATCTATTTTATGTGTCACCTCGATTCAAACAAGATATTGTGTTTGCCAATTGTTTTCTAAGACATTCAAACAAGCAAACATCATTTCATAGACCTAGAAGCAAACATTCAACTTGAGACCATTTCAAAATTTTGCCAAAAATTGCAAACAAACTTGACTTATTCTATTGCAACACATTTGTTGAAATGCATTTTCCATTTTTTCTGACACATCTGCTCGAATAAGCCTCATTTGCTATTTTTGGCGACACATTCCCCTGTCCTAAACTGCATTCACTTTATAGAACACCAAAATCACTTTTCTAAGTCACAATTGCTACCTATAAAACCAAATTCACTAAAACTATGATGCATCTACTAAACTACAACACATTCACATTGACTTGGAATGATGCATTTTCCTAGCAAAAACTAAAACCTTGTTGTAGACTAAAACCTGAGACTAAACTTGTCCAATCTAATACAAAACATCTTTTTCTAGCAGTCTCTATCAAAAACCAGAAAGAAACTTGCTCAAATCTTCCATCATTTGCATCTTTAGCTTGCATTTTCCCATAGGTTTAACTTTGCAAAATTTTAGTTGCATCCTTTAGGGTCCATCATATTCATCTTCAATCATAAACTAGTCCTTAGGTCCTCATTTCATTTGCAGATTTTGGATTAGGAAACCTTACCATACTTTGCAAAATCATTTCCTTCAAGAGTAAGTGGTCATTGGACTTAGTCAACATAATTTCTTTTAGTCATTGTCCTTTTTGTGAGACTTTCCAACTCCAAAGACTAGTTAGGAAACCTCACTTTGTCCTCTTGTCATCTTGTCCTTTAGTCATGACATTAGTAATTCCTTTGATCACCCAAATTGAGACATAGATCAAGCTTAGGGTGGTTGAGTAATCTTCTTCCAAATCATTTAGACCTTTGCATTTTCATAGTTTAGAACTTTCAAATCATCTTAGTCCTCATTTAGCATATCCTTATTTTTAAAAAATTGAAAAAAATAGTCATCATAGTCCTTCATCCTTTCTTTTAGACAACATTGTCATATTGCATTTGCATTCTTTATAATAAAAAATCCTAATACATAGTTTTCACTTTCATCCCTTATTCGAAAATCCCAAAAACATATTATCATCATCTAGTTGTCATTTTCATCCTCTTCCTAATTTGAGCAACTCCTTATATGGTTGAGACTAGGCTTCAAAGAAAAAGAAGACAAATGGCTAATTTTGGACAAGACAACTCCAACATCACTTATATATTTTCCAATGACATGAACCACAACATGAATCAAGACGTATCTTTCATCAATCCCTTCAGTGAAATAAACATGCCATCTTTTTCATGTAACCCCTTTGAACCATTTATACAAAGGGACCAACATGGACTTGAGTATATGTAGAAGACTTAGAAGCCGCAGTGCAAAATCCTGACATAGCCTCCTTTGTGGAAGACCTAGTCTTATATGACCCTCAAAGATATCTAGCCATGCTTTTGGACCAAGGGGCTATATTACCATGTGGATTTGACATTAACACTTTGATACTAGACTCACTAGATCACAACACCAACAACAACAACAATGCAAACAATGCATCCAACACTAGCCAACCCCAAAATAGTACAAGCAATGCCTTTGTTGGTGCTACCTCACAAACTGCCACAAGCACTATTAATGCCAATTCTAATGACACAACTAATGAAAACAATTCCAATTCAGTCAATGCAATTTCTATTAGAGGGAAACCAACCATGTCACAAGCCATGTCATAGTCAATGCCAACAATGTCAACAACATCCTCATAATCAATTGGAGCTACCTTTGGATCCTCATCAATGGGGCAAGCTCTCCAAACCCCCTATTTGGAGCTTCATATATTTCCATGGGAGCATCATCATCAAATTCTCTCATTGGATCTTCATTCAATCCCTTGGAGAAAGTGAAAAATATATTTTCATTTGAGGACCACAACCAAATGTCAACACGTCATCACCACTCAATACCAATACTTCCCAAGGTCAAAATACAAACATTCCCCATGGAAAATTTCACCTATTTGGACAAGGCAATTAGAATACATAGCATATGACTTCGTTTGGACACCAAAATATTCAAGGCCAACACATCCCACAAATATCAACTAATATGGCTGGAGGACACATTCCTACATATGCATCACATATCCATACCCATCAACATGTCCCTAACCAAAAATTGCAATACCAACAACATCCAAATCAAAACATGTCATACATCTCAAAACAACATATCCCACAAAAAAATCAAAACATCTCTCTACAAAAAATGGGGATATATGGGATACCCATCACTCCCATGTTTGATGCAATGAACAATCCTATAATTAATGCCTTGATAGCTCAAGTGGTGAACTTGTTAAAAAAAATAGAGACTATGCAAATTTCCAACAAGAAGACACATGTCATGTGACCTATGTCCATATCCTTTTGACACAAATCTATACATGCCACCATTCCCTCCTGGGTATGTGGCACCAAACTTCACTAAATACAAGGGCAAGACAAATCCTATTGAACACATTCAAGAATTCACGACCAATTGTGTGGAAATTTCCTATGAGCACACTTACTTGATGGGACTCTTCCCTAAGAGTCTTGTAGGCCCCACACAGGAATGGTTTTCTACTTTACAAAAGGGAATAAAATCATGGGATGAACTTGCAGAAAAATTTGTACATCTGAAATTACGCCTATAAAATTGACACAAACACCTCCATTACCAGTTTATGCACACTTACACAAGAAGACGTTGGTGAAAATTTTATCCCATTCTTCCAAAGATGGAGAAGTCTAGCAAGTCATTACCATATTGACATACCTAAGAAAGAAAAATTTGGCATGTTTTTCCAAACACACCTAGGCCCATTGAAATATGGCTTGCAAGTTCACTGTTGCACAACCTTTATGGACTTAGTTGAAAAAGGTGTCCAACTTGAGAAGGCCCTTATTGCTAAAGGAGAACTAAAATATGGCCCTAAAAAGGCTAACACAAACCCACCAGTAGACAAGAGTAAATAGTGGGTCAAAAATAAACAAATTACCAATGATGGTGTTGTTGATGCTAAGATGGAAAATATGACTAGTCCCATGCTTACCCTTAAAGGAGCTCAACCACAAAATAGATCAGTGAATACAATGACACCTCTTGCCAAAGTCCTACAGAATAACCAAAATGGTCAAAACAGTCAAAGTCAAGGACAATCCTAACAAACAAGGCAATTCTCAAAAAGATGTACACACACTCCCTTGGGTGAACCAATTGAAGATGTTCTCAAGAAGCTCCTTCAAAATGGTCTCATTACACAAGAGGACCCTAAGCCATATGACCCGGGACAGTTTAAGCCATCATGGTCGGATGACAATGCTTTCTATGATTACCACTAGGACAAAGGGCATAAGTCATCCTCTTGTTGACAACTAAGGAATATTGTACAAGACCTTATTGAAAATCACACAATTGAGTTGCGTGGGCCACAATTTGCATCAAATGTAGACCATACTACTCACAAAAACCCACTGCAAGATCATGGTTCAAATAATCCCTCCAAGTCAGGTCCTAAGACAAATAATAATTGTTCCAACTATACTCATACCACATTTGACTATTCTGGTGGAACCACTATAAATCATGTTTGATCTACTAATGAATACGTCAATACCATCACTATCAAAAGAGCACTTGAATGCAATGTCACTACTCGTGGTGGAAAAGTCACCATAGCCAGTCCTCCTCCTCGACAGCCAAAACTTACAATATGTAGTCCATCCTCTAAGCAATCACAATCAAGCCCATCCGTCAAGAAATTGCAACCTAAGGGATAGTTTAACCTTATTGATCAATTAGGCAAGACACCTGCTCAAATTTCTATACTTGAGTTGCTACGCATTTCTCCCATGCATAAGGCTATACTTGACAAAACCTTACAAAAGTCCTACGTCCCTCAAGACATTGATGTCAACTAGTTCAAAGCCATGGTGGGATATGTTGCTACTACCCATCTTGTAACATTCTCAGACCAAGATTATTCATCGCCAAAGTATAATCATAATGATGCATTACACATTGAGGTCTTTATCCATAAGCATAAGGTCAAACGAGTTTTAGTAGATGGCAGAGCAGGACTAAACATATGCTCCTTAAAACTGGTTAAGGCTCTAGCCTTTTTGGATGCTTGTGTAGACACTGTAAAGAGTATTGTTATAAAAGCATATGATGATGAAGAACATTCCTCTCGAGGTGTTATTACACTTCCTATCAAAGTTGGGCCAGTCATTGTAGACATAACTTGCCAAGTCCTGGATCTTGAATTACCCTACAACATCTTGCTTGGCCGACCTTGGATTCATGTCCTAAAAGCCATTCCATCCACTTACCACCAATGCCTGAAGTTTCCTTTTGATGGCACAAAAATAACCATATATGTAGACCCTAATCCCTTTTAGTATTGCACCAATTTAGGGGGTATTTTGGAACATCAAGCACCCATCAACCCAGAAGCTCCAAGTTCCTCTTCTTCCAAGTTCATTGATCCATCCACACTTACCTCATCATCCATATCCACTCCTTTCACATCTTCTATCACACCATCTCCCTCTGTCCCAAAGGCTGAGTCCAATGTCAAGATCCAGGACCAAGGATGTGGAGAATATAAATTAAACACAACATATTGCATCACCAAAATACCCAAGTCTTCTAAGGTCTACGGTCGACCCTATTTTAGAATGGAGCCTAAGGAAATTTTCAAGGTTCCTCCATCACACATTTTTATAAAATGGGGTGAAATGAGCAAAGAAGACATCAAAGATATATCAAAATGGATTTATAGGGACCCCAAAGATCCATCCCCATTACCAATCCAAATATATGAGAAAGGCTATGATATAATGAAGGAAAAAGGTTATGAAAGAACTAGTGGCCTTGGTAGAAATAAAATTGGAATGTGAGAACCCATAATGCCTTCTCAACGGCCAAAGCATCTTGGGTTAGGGTATGGTCTACCTGAAAATGATGATCAATGTACCAATGTACTTTATAGTGAGAGCATGAATGCTTCAGAAAGTATTGAGACTATTGAGGAATTCCTTATCAAAACTAGCTCCCATTAATGGGAATTTGGCTCCCAACAATCCCTAAGTGAATATTTCCTCAATGAGTTATTTCTTGAACTTAGAGAATCTACCAAAAATATTTTGGAAATTTTTTAAGATTTATCTAGCATAGAATAATGACAACCCCAAAATACGAAGAAAAAGAGTAGATTGGGGTAATTCCTTTTGTCCACAAGATAATGACAAGTCAGAATCATCCTCTAATGTCATTATCCATAACCTTGACATACTTTCCTAGTCGTCTAACCCTAATGACCAACGTTCGAATTCACATGACTCACCACATGACACTAATGCCAATTCATTTGTCCCCTATTTTGAAAATGAGTATGAAACAAGTGAAGGAGAATACTGGATTGAATCTGAATCAGAACTAGATGATGAAAATTTAATTTTCAACATTTTTGAATCCATCTACATGATTTCCATGTCCTCCCCACCATTCACCAAAACTAATGATGGTATCTCCTTAGTCTATCGTTAGCTAATTGATTGGGACCAAAAAGGTCTACTAGTTATGTACATATTTCAGAATGATGAGGCCATAGCAAAATTCATGGGACTACATGTCAAAGGCATACAAGTGGAGACCACAAGGTTGGATTTGCTATTAACCTAGAATGCACAACTTACTTTGGGGAGATTGCTCCATCCTCTAGTCGTAAAATGAAAAATAAAAATAAAATAAAAAATGACACATCTTTAGGTGAAAACTGAAAGGCACCTTCTGACGATAAAAAAGTAAAAATAAAGGACATATCTGCAGGTGAAAACCTCTTCGATGTGCCTAAGGATGGAGGACTAGACTTTCTCCCCATAACTCAAGAAAATTTAGCAATGCTCATAGAGGACACCATGGAAGTCAACATATCCACAACAAAAGACCCTAAAGTCATCCTCTTTGTGGCATCCTTGATAGAAGAAGAGAAACTTGAATTTCACAAGTTATTTTCAGAGCGTAAGATTAATTTTGCATGGTCCTACACCGATATGCCTAGTTTGGATCCAAAATTGGTCTTACACCATTTTCCACTACTGTCAGATGCAAAGCTAGTGAAAAGGAAGCTATGAAAAATGCATCCTCAAATCACCTTGCTAGTCAAAGAAGAAATCAAGAAATTACTAGATGTGGGATTCATATGGTCTATAGACTATGTTGAGTGGATATCAAATCTTGTACCAAACACAAAGCCAAATGGATAGATCTGCATCTACATATAATTTTGAGACTTGAATGAAGCATGTCCAAAGGATGACTTTCTGTTACCAAACATAGACATCATAGTTGACCTTACAACAGGATATGAGATGTTGTCCCTTATGGATAGTTTCTTAGGTTATAATCAAATTAGTATTGCCCCTAAAGATCAACATAAAACAAAATTCACATGTCCTTGGGGTACATACTATTGGAACGTCATGCCTTTTGGTCTCAAGAATGCAGGTGCAGTGTATCAAAGGGCTATGACAACAATATTCCATGACATGATGCACAAGCTAATGGAAGATTATGTAGATGAACTTTTGGCCAAATCTTTGACATGAAAAATTCATTTGAGTGTGTTAGACAAAATATTCAAGAGACTAGAAGAATACAAATTTTGCTTCAATCCCAACATATGCGTCTTTGGCATGACATCAAGGAAACTTTTGGGATATATAGTTTCTTAAAGAGGCATTGAGGTCGATCTTGCCAAAGTGAAAGCCATATTAGACATTCCTCCTCCAAAAGGAATAAGTGAACTTAGGACATTGCAAGGAAGGTTGCAACCTATCTGACACTTCATAGCACAATTGGCTGACAAGTGTCAACCATTTTAGTATCTCTTGTGCAACGTTATCCCCTTTGTGTGGATAGATAGATGTTAAGAGGCCTTTCAACAAATAAAGGATTACCTATTGTCACCACTTGTCTAAATGCCACCAATCAAAGGGAAACCTTTGATCCTATACATTTCTAAAACTACTTCAGCATTGGGGGTATTACTAGCACAAAATGACCATGATGAGAAGGAAAGGGACATATACTACATAAGTCAGACATTGGTAAAATATGAGCTAAACTACACATCCATTGAACATGCTTGCCTAGAAATTTTCTTCATTACCCAAAAGCTAAGACACTACATGTTGAATCACAAGACATGGTTGGTAGCAAAGATTGATCCACTGAAATATCTCCTAAGTCGAGCAACATTGACAAGTTGTCTGGAAAAATGGGTCATGATTTTGAGTGAGTATGGCATTTAATATATGGAACGAAAGGCTATAAAGGGACAAGTGATAGCAGATCAATTGGTAGATGCACCTATACAAAGTGATTGCCCATTCATGATAGAATTTCTTGATGAGTCAATACTTCATACAAAATGTAAATCACTTTGGAAGCTTTAATTTGACGAGTCTGATACTAGTCTTGGTTCAGGAGCAGGAATACTATTTATAACACCACAAAGAGATTCCATTCTAAAGTCATTCTACATTGCTTTTCCATGTACAAATAATGTTGCAGAATATGAGGCACTTGTGATAGGACTCATAATGACCATAAAATAAAAAAATAAAACAGTTCATCTCTATGGAGTTTCTCAATTGGTCATCAACTAGGCTAGATCATTGATGAATGTGACACTAAAGATGAGAAATTAATGCCTTACAAATGAATGGTTGATAGATTTCAGACATATTTCCACATGTTAACTTTTGAGCAAGTTCTAAGAATACAAAACAAGGCAATTTTTGAACTAAATTGGTCGGGTCCTTACATTATCATGTCCTCTTTTGGTTCTAGAGCATATCAACTAGCTACTCTAGATAGTGAACAAATCAGAAAGCTTATCAATAGTCTACATCTCAGAAATTTCTTTGCATAGCATCAGACAGTCTAGCCGAAAACCATCAAAACTACAAAAAAAATGGAAAATATAAAAAATTGTCACCTTGATGAAAACCTAGAAAATAAGCGTCTTGCTGACAGAAAAAAATGATGACAAAAATAGTACAGAGAAATAATTCATCCAATAGTGAAAACCTAGTAAACAGACACTTTAGATAAGTATCATGGAGAAAACCTGGCAAACAGGTGCCATGCGTAGTTGGTTTTTGCTTTTCCATCTACTATCACTCTATCTACCTTAGCCTATAATAAACACCCACATTTCTGACACCATCTTGACATCCCATCACGTAAACCCTACCATTCCTTTCATGGCTCACAATGGGTGACATCAAGTCCTGCATACCATCCATCTGTCACCCCAAGCATGTCCTTTCTGCATCCTTCAAACTTGGCTAGTCTAGAATATGACTGGGGGCATTCCTTTATCATCCAACTATAGTGGGTATCACACATGGTGACCTAAAAATAAAAAAATGTCCTTTAAAAAGACCTAAAAATCAAAAAATGTCCTTAAAAAAGACCTAAAAATCAAAAAATGTCCTTAAAAAAGACCTAAAAATTGAAAAAATGTCCTAAAAAAAAGACCTAAAGATAAAAAAAATTATTGAAAACAAAAAGACATAAAAATCATAAAATGTCCTAAAAAAAGACCTAAAAATTGAAAAATGTCTTGAAGAAACACAAAAAAATCAAAATATCTCAAAAACACAAAACTAGAGTCGCATCTTGATGAGTCGGTCATGTCAATTAGTCATTGTCATTTGTCGAACTACGTTGTCTCTACACATTTACTATGTAGGAAAGGATCATCTTTGGGCCCCTAAGACATTAGGTCAATCCTTTAGGTTTGTCAAAATAAAAAACTCATGATTCAATCTTTGGTCACCAAGACAAAGTCATTGGTTGTGTCAAACTATGAGGTCTCTAAGTGTATGACATAGGCAAGGCCATCTATTGATGAGCCCCTGAGGCCGCACTAGGTTAGTCCATTAGGGTTCACAACACTGCACTGGAAAACACGTCAAATGTCTTCACATAAAACAATTCATTTCAAAGCAAACAAACTTCTACCACAAACTCTAGCAATCATTTACTTAACATGTTAATCGCATCAATATGTCAACATTGATATGTAGTCAATCTTGTCAACACAAGTCAATTTTGTCAACAAAAGTCAAATCAGTCAACTTCGGTCAGACTCAGTCAAAACTAATCAAACTGTCAACTCTTGGTTATTCTTTAGATGTTTCCTTCTAAAGAGTTTCCCTTATCATTTACTTTTGCCTTAGGACGTGTCCTTCCTAAGCATTGTCACTGTCATTTGGCAGTTTGAGGGATCCTCTCGATATTTGAGGATCAATCGTCTCGACATCGACATTATTCAGGATGTGTCCTTGAATTTGGAAAAATTTGACATTCGGCACCTTGGCATCATCAAACTTGAAAACTTTAGCACTCAACACCATCAAACCTAACATCTTGACATTAAAACACTTGACATTCAGACACACTTGGAAAACACTATCTTGTCATTTTGACAAACACTATCTTGTCCTTTGATTTTTAATCATGCTACTAGTTTCTCGAGGATGTCCTAACAATAGGATTTAGAAAAACAACGTATCATGATGATTGGCTTGTCTTGTTAGCTAGTCATGTTGCTAGTTCCTCGAGGATGTCCTAGTAACAAGATTTAGAGGAGCAACAATGTTTCATGACTTGTCTTGCTTGTCTTTCTTGTCTATTTTATGCTTGTGGTTGGTTGTGACAAAAATACTGGAGCAATTGTGCTCTTAGTATGAGTCATAATCATCCTTTTCTATGACTTCTTGTCTCATGTGATGGTACAACCTTGTACACCCTAATCTATTTCATATCATGGTGTTTGTTGGCCATTACAATTATCTTCCCGATGATGATTAAGAGCAATAATTGTTAAGTCCTATGGAAACATGTTGAAGGATTTGGTCTCTGCTCTAACATCCATCTCATTCTATCTTCTAATCTCTTCTTGTTCATCTCATGATGATATCCTGTGACATAAAATAAAATAAATGCATAGATAATCATATAGGCAGTGCATTAGGTTTTTACACATTCACATAACATGTAGGTGCATGCATCGTCAATATCATTAAAACACATTATCACATCATAAGATTGCATTATGCATACATCACCATATATTCATGCATTAACACATACATAATCATAAACATGGCATCCATTGCAAAAATACATTATGCATCCACATATAATCATCGTTACAACATAACATCATCATGGCATATAAGCATAAATAAACATCACATCATCATGGCATCTGATCATAAGTAGCTATAAAAAAAAATGCATACATGTCATAGCATATAAAATAAATCATCATAAGAATCATAAATGCATAAATCAACTCACATGGGCATCATATAGTCATCACAACTACATCATCAGATAAGCATATATCATAAAACATCATCATCACATAATGCATCATCACATAACATGAAGCATATAGGTCACATCAAAATTGCATCGCATATATAATCTTAGAAAAATATAATGTCACAGGATAGAGTCACGAGATATCCCAAAAATAGAGCCCATAGGCTCGATAGTCAACATATAAAGTTTCATAACATAATTGTCTGAAACATGATAATAAGATAATAGTGTCAAAGTGTCCTAGGAGGTGCTCTCCTCATCCCTTCATAAAGAAGAGCATGGTGACTGATGACCTGTAGCTAGCACTAACATAACCTATGAGGACATAGCAACCTGTGTTTGTGAAGATAATGGAATTAACACTGATGGCCCCATCTCTACAGTGACTTGAGGCTATGATGATACTATGGCATGAGTCTGTGAGGTTGATGGATCTAGTGGCTGACTATGCATTGATCTATGCCCTGACCCTGATGATCCATGCGAATGACTAGACCTATGCCCTAACGAATGCATGTGGGAGTGATGGGACCTATGACCTGATGTGTGCCCTAAGGAAGTTGAGCCACCCATACTGCTCTAACTATAACTATTGTGAGTACAGCTACTCCCTGGCCATGCCCATGTCCTGCTAGATGATCTAGATAATCCAAGATCCCTCTAATCAGCTGGCACTACATGCTCATATAGCATCATGTACTTCCCTTTGCTCACGTTAACTCTAGCCAACTCCCTGGCAACATTTGCAACTGACCCTGTACATACTTGCACAAACTGACTACACCAACTCTTCATCTCTCACCACTGGATCTCAACTTGGTCTCTCTCAACCTGAGTAACCTCAAGCTCTTCCCTCAGGGAACTGATCTCTACAATGGCCTCATCTAGCCTCCTCTGCTTATCTACCAATTGCTAATCTATGGTGGCATCTCATGGAAATAGTGGCACACTAGATACATCTACGTCTCCATCAATCATCCATTATTGAAGCTGCCTCTCAGCCTCATCCATCTCCTCCCCAATGTCTGGCTCCTCATCATCATCACTACTACCCTCCTTGCTGCCAATGACTCCCTCCTCACCTCCTCCAACATCAAGGGCCTCCTCCACTACGTGCACCTCCACTTCTCCCTCTAGTTACATGGTTGCAATAGATGAAGTGTATGCAATTGACCTATAATGAGGTCATTTCCATGCATATAAGTCAAGTTATTGGTAAGTATGATTTTGAATTTATGATTATTAAATGCAAAATATTTAGAAGAATTCATTGTTACAGTAGAACTTTTGAAATTTCTTTGAATGAATTTAAAGGAAAACCTATTGTAATTCATACCAAAAAAACAATGAAAATAGTCATTGAAATCAAAATAAGTTGTTTTTTAGGGTTAGTAATTTGTTAAATTAGAAGTTTGGTTAGTTAGAGTTAGTCTTATTTTTGTAGGGTTTGTTTTTTTTGTTTTGTTTTAGTTTGGTGTCACTTTTCTTTCTTTCCTTTCTTCATTTGGCCTCTGCATTAGCAAATTTTGCTTAACTTATCTCACACATGAGAGTTAATTCAAAAATTTGTAAAATTGCACTATGAAATGTAAAATGATGAAACCATGCAGGGTGATCCCCCAATAGTGGTTTACAATTGTTGGCCAAATTGGACACTGAAATTATTATTTTTAACTAAATCTTCACTTTTAGGAACCTATAGCAGCTAAACCATAAGGAATTTGAAGATGATGCAAACTAGAGTTTCGTGACATTTTGTCTATAGATTCTAAATATATTTTTTTCAATTTTTTGGAATCAAATTGCACTTCTTATTCCATCTCCCTCGAAAACTAGTTTTTTTTAGAGAACAACATTTTTAAAATGTGATGCTCACCATATAATGCTTAACTTTTTTTCCATGAAAGATAAAATTATAATTCTTTCAAATTTAGATTTATAACTCTGATGTCTAGTACTTCCACTTGGTTAGATAGTTTTTTATTGAATATTTTTTCTTTAATCAAGTTTCAAAGTCAAACCAATTACAATTCAGACATAGCGCGACCACATAACGCATAACTTTTTTTGTATGTATCAAAATTCAATTCTTTTTTGTTGGATGAAGGAATTCAATATCTAGTGCACTCATTTTTATTTTTTTGATAATCTGCTATTTTTCCACATGTACAGAACAAAGAGCTTGATTTTTGGTGAAAAACCTATGTTTAATAAAACTAAAAAACAAATACATAATAAAACCAAAACATATTAAAATTATATTCATTGGATAGCTCATTCTAAGGATTACTTGATTCCAGTTGGGTTTGTGAAGTCTCCACAATTTTCATGTTCAAACTAAGCTTCAATGTGCAATTTTTTATTTATTTTTGTGAACAAGATCAAAAATAAAGCAAAAGGGGAGTTTTCTCGAACCAGGGGGGTTCGAGTGAACCCTTAGGGGTTTGAGAGAACTCGGGTTCATTCAAACACCTATGGGGTTTGAGCAAACTAGGGTTCATTCGAACCCCCTTCCCAAAAGGGGTTTTCATTTGCTTTTTGTTCATGCATGCATTAAATGGGTTCGCTCAAACCTTTGTTCGAGTGAACCCTTTTTTGGTTTGTTCGAACCCCCAAAATATTTTTTTTTGGCATGGGGTCATTTTTTACAAGTTTTCCTTCCTCATTAAAATTGTAAACCACTTTTGTGGGTTTACCCTGTATAGTAAATACACACTTTAAGATGTACTACAAAGCTATATATGTTTGTATATCACATATATACATGGAGTATCAAAATTATTGATTCAAAAGATCAAAAAATCAAAAAGAGTGAGTCAAGCTATAGATAGGAGTAGCCATTTCATTGATATGGGATGCCTCATCTATTAGGGCCAAATACCCTATGTAGGTGAGTTCTTGGTGAACTTCAAAGTCATGAATATGGAGGTTAGTGAGGAAAGCACGGAGTGGAACCACTTCCCTGTGTTTTAGGAATCAAGAAATATCATCCATGGAAGGGATTCTGATGGTTGGGTGTGCAACAGATAAAATAGTATCCAAATTCTCCAAATATTCCAGCCTTACTATTAGATTCATAGTCGAGCAAACATCTTCAATAGGAAGCCCATTATCCAGAAGTGGTGCTACAAAATGAGAAGCCATGTCAGAATAGAACTAGAAGTAGCGGTTGGATTCTACATACTTTTCCCTAAGGACTAAGCACAAATTTGGTACAATGAAATTGGAATTCTAAATGAAGAAAACCTTTTCAAGCCTTTGCAATGTGATAATTACTAAGAAAACATTCTGCTGGTGAGAGCAAGCCAAGAAAATTGGATTATCCATAACCTAGAATCAAGCAAGAATGAGCAGAGTAAGAAATGCATAATAACAAGAAAGCTAAGTAAAAGTGTGAATAATTCAAGAAGTGCAAAGTTTATAGAAAGCCGCGAGGAAGTTGTGGTACATAGTTGCCTCAAATGAAGTCTTGGAAACTGTAAGCAAGGTGGCAGCTGGATAATTGTCTTCAGAGTGGAATGTTAAATCAAATTAATTCTTTACACATAGTTGGTGATAAATTGCTTCAAATTTGATCAATACAAAGATTTTGAATCAAGAAAGTTGAAGATTTCAAAGTTAATAGTGGTCATTTCATTTTTTTACAGCCATATTAATTATGAAGGTGCTTATGTGTGAGAAGTAGAAAGGAAAATAAAGTTGATAAGGCAGCACATGTCATTACCTGGGTAGTTTGAAAGAAGTAATTAGTGTGATTTGAGGCGTGGAAATTTAATGTAGAATAATGTGATCATGCTTCAATGTCATCATGAAATTTTTGGTTCATTAATGTGGTGCAACATCATCAAATCAGAATCGCTAGCCGAGTATTTAGCAGTTGCTATATAATTTAATTAAAAGGGTGGTGACTAATGGTTCTAAATTTAGATTTAAATTTGGTTATTAAATTATTCGTTACTAAATTTTAATTTATGCATATTTTCTAAAGCATAGCAAGTTGTAGTTAGCTAGGATTTGGCATAAAGTGGTAAAATTTAGCCAGAAATATGCACCAATAGGAAATTATTAAATGGGTTTTTGGGAAGTAGTGAATTGATGAAGGGATTTTCATTGAATGAAAAATCAAAAGGTAACCTTTGCTACCACTAGAATTCCAAAAATAATATGGGCTTCATTGCTTGCAAGTTGAAAATGAGCTATCATTGAAATATCAAAAGAGAAAAATGATCAATCATTGCAATATCTAAAAATAAATAAAAACAACTCTATAGGTTATTCAAATATCTCTACTAGGGCTATGGACGCTTGACTGGAAATAGAGCTATGTTTGGGGGAATTACGAAGATAACCTTGTTGAGGTTATGGACACTTGACTAACAGTAAGGCTCTATCCTTGGTTGGCTTTGGAGGATTACCAAATTATGTAGTGCAATGTCAATGAAAAGATTCTTTTCACTTAATTTTGAAAATTGGAAAAAAATTAGAGCACACACAGATGTTTCTAGGGGAGTTTTACTTTTATGCCAGAACCCAAGTAAAGATAAAAGTTATTGTTTTAAAATATACATAAATTATAATTTACAACTAGTCATTTAATATCAAGTTTTGGTTTAAATTTTTTCTTATTGGTTGCAAGTTATTGTGTAGACTCACAACACACCCCAATATTGTAAGACTTGGGGATTCGAGTAAAAAATTAAAAAAATAACTCTTATGGAAGGAGCTAACTAGTCGAAAAGATCACCAAAAGTGAACAGCAAAGAGAAATCTTTAATGAAAGAGTACTTCATAATGTAGTGTTCAGGGTACCAGATATTGGGAACCAAGAATGTTTGAAAAAGGAAAAAGGTAATGCAAATGTGAGAAGAATGTTTCAATTCGATAGTTGAGGTCCAGTAAGATGGAAGTTCTGGTTAAAACAAATTCTAGGAAAAATTCATGGGTAAAGCTGAATACTAGTACCTCATACTGGATATCGATGTAAAGTGAAGTTTTAAAATCTTAAGGTTACCCAATGAGTCTGATAGTCTGGTAACCCAGTATATAAAAGATAATAATGCAAGAATTTTTAGTAGGCTAGAAAGGGTTTTATTTATGAGAAATTTATGTGATAAGAATTGAATGATGGTTTATTTACATGAGATGTTTATAAATGTTTTTTTTCTCAAGGGATTTAATGAGTGGAAATTGTGATTGCAAGAGTTGCAAATTTTGGGTATGGATGGTTAGGTAAATCAAATTTGTAGAAAAAACCAATGGTGTTGCCAATTTCAACAATACACTTTAAAATCTCATGCTGGAATAGATTTTGTTGCAAAGATACACTGGATATCGGGAAACTGGAACTCTGGATTTTAAGCATGCGACAAAGAAGTGTATGCATTCTGGGGGTCGCTCATTCTTGAAATGTTCAAACTGAGGATGAACCTAAATGTAGGAATGTAAATTCCACCTTTTCATTCTGAATATATGGGAAGTTCCTACATTTTTTTTGAACGGATTTGTTTGGTTCCAAGACAGAACTCTAAAAATCAAAGGATTAAATCCTGAAGTGCTTCAACATGTGATTGGAGTTGACCCTCATTGACTTTGGTTGAAATTCTCTTACTAGTCACTACATTCCACGTTTCTTAATGTGATTCATGCCTTATATTTCCTCTCTTGTATTTTTCTTATCCTATCTATGCCTTAATTCTATAAAAGGCTAGAGGATACTTCTTTTTGTTTTAAGTTCATAATTTGTGGATATTGGAAGAGCCAAAACTTCTCTAAGTTTTGTTCTTTTTTCCTATTTTATGAATCATTCTAGTCTAAAAACTTGTAGGATATAGATATTAATCAATATCAGAGCCAATTTGATAGCTACCTATCTCAAGAATCTTTGTAGCTAGTTTTGTTAGTTCAGCTGAACAAGACTATGTGTTGTGGTGTTTAAGGGTGCATACAAAACCTACTTAGTGCCCAAACTAAAACTGCTCTCTTTAAATGCTCACACCATTTTATATGTAGCTGTGAAGCAATCTAGTGAAGTATAAAGTGGTTTCCTTTGATTTGGTTAATTCTTTGGGGCATGCATGGAGAATAATTGGGAGAAATTTTAATTTTTGGTATTTTTATGCTTTATTTTAGAATAGATGTTTAAATTCTAGAAAATGTTTCAAAAAATAGATGAATGAATGGAAATTTATTGAAAATATTTCATTTTCTATGAAATTGTTGAATGCTTAAAGCTAAATCTACTTAAGTGATAGCAAAAATGTTGATGTTCATGAAATATTATTTCAAATCTTTCTTTTTCGTGATATTATTTTATGATCTAGCTAAAAGTTTAGTATCTAATACATATGATTTCAAACAAACATACTCCCTTTGAGATTAATAATAATATTACATCATACCCTGAAGTGAACCTAGTACTATCAAGACCTGACTACTGAAGACTAGGGATTGAACTAAGGAAACCTTTATCCTATCATACAGATCCCCTAGATTTCCTTTGGTTATGTCTTTCAAGAAGGATATGCTCTTCGTGGTTTTTTTGTGAAGAATTTATTCACCCTATTGTTTTGAGTAACATCATCATCAATAGAACTCATGGGGACATTCTGGTTTCTTGTTTTTTTACTAACATTGTTCTTGAGTATGTGTATACAGGTGTGAAGAGCCTTATAAGGAAGGGAAAGAATAAGAAATTTGAGTTGAAAAAAGAAAGGAAAACTAGAGAACCTTTGGACAGTGATGAAGATAAGAATGAAAGGAGACTAGTTCCAACAGTATGGAAAGAAGAGTTTGCAGTAGAGAAACATGACAAAGATTTTGAGAAAAAAATGAGGATGGTGCTGAAGATTTCTAGATTGATAATGAAGATGAGGAAGAAACCCCTGAGTTTCAAGATTATTTTGAAGATGTTGTAGAAGTAGGAAAAGATTCCTACGATAGGAAAAAATGGAAAACAAAGAAGCAAATGGTGGTAACAATTTAGGACAACAGGTAAAAGGAAGTCACAATGGTGATTTTGGCTATGTACGTGGAAATAAAAATGTTAATTTTGATCATATATGTAGAAGTAAGGATGCGGAAAAGAAATTTTATGTGGAGAGAAGGAAATTGGTGAATCATGGGTATATAGTACCAAGTTGACAGAATAAATTAGTTGTTAAGGGACAGCAGAGAAGGTGTAAAGAAGAAGGTACTTATGATGGAATTTATGAAAACAAGAAAGTACCAAGCATAAAAGGCATGATAGAATCCAAGTGGAGACAAGAAGATAGGATTAGCTGGCAAGTAAGGAAGCATGTAGGAGATTATTTAAAGAAAAGTTTAGTCTATGAATTAGAAAGGATAAGTGCAACAATAAGAAGACATCAGCTCAAAACTCAACAAAATAAAGTATGGAAGGTTAAGTGTAGGACAATAGAACAGAAAAGTGGATTTGCAAGATATGATGATGGGAAAACTTTTCAAAAGAATGGAAGACATGAAGAAAATATTGAAACCAAGAACAAAAAGTTCATGTTGCAACATGATAGCCAAAGACAACAAGTTAAAAGCTATGAAGAAGAGCTCAAGAGATGGAAAGAAGCAATGGCACTTCATGAAGAGGACATGCCAATAGAAGTTTAAACAAGGGAAAAGAAGAAGGCTTAAATGATTGCAGGAGAAGATTGGAAGAATCTTGAGAACACATGTAAGGTAAATGGTAAGCAAACTGATTTAAAATAATGAGGCTTTGAATGAAATTTTTAGTTTAAAATAAGCAGATGACAAGGTTGAGTAAATTAATAGTGATAAGGAGATGTATGAATATGTGATGGAAATGTGGAGGCTTGTAGACAAGAAATAAATGTGAAAGAAAAGATACAAGAGAAAGGAGGAAAACAAAAAAATATATTGGAAAGTTCAGAAAGAATAAATATGAATATGGAATGGATTGGATAGGAATGTTTTAGGTAAGAGAGATGGAAAGAAAGAATGGCCAACATAAACTTGGGTTAATATAGGCGTGAAGAGTGAAGAAAGTGCGACAGAAAATGAAGAAGCCTCAGATGAGATTGCAACAATTGTAGAGGTTGAAGCAATAAAGATTGAAGCTAACATAATTAATTGTGTAGGTCTAATACATGATGGAAAATCCCAAGGAAATCAAAGTGAAGCCATGCATTTGTATAATGAGGTGGTAGATAATAAGATCATATTTCCCTTTTCAAATTCCATTTATACATCTAGAGTGGATTCTCATGAATGTGCAGTGAATGTGATGGAGAAGTTTTCCAACGAAAACATGAAGTCAAGTGGAGCCATTAAGGATGCAAAGAGAAAGGTGGCTACCTATGATAAAGAGGTTTCAATAGAGCTCTAGGAAGAGGTAAAACTCTCAGATATTTATGAGGGAATTGTTTTAAATTAAATTGATATGTTGTATAGTGAGGAGTTTGGAAAGACATGTGGAGTGGAATATCCATATTTTATTGAGGATATTGCGATTTATAATATGTATGGGGAAATCCAAAATGGGCTACTATGGAAGGATGATTTTGATGAAGATGGTAGAAAGATGGGAAAGGTGGAAATATTTGAAGAAGTAAATGTGGAGATCTTTAATTTTAATACTTTTGGACATATTGATTTGTGTGTGATTATCTGGGAAAGAAAACATTGGTGAAGAAAGTAGAGAATTATAAAGCTAAGAAAAGATCTGTAATGTTGGAGAAACGCGATAATTGATCCAACACAATTATGGAAAAGGTGGAAGAAAATAACATAGGTTAATAAGTTTTGGTTAATGGCCTCATTTTTAGGAGCACATATCTTCGTTGTCCCCTAGGGAGAATGATGTAGGGGAATCAAGTTATTCTCTTTAACTTTCTTGTTTCATTTTTATTTATTTTGGTTAAATTTAGATCCTATCGCCACAAGGGTAGGGAGTTAAATAAATCGATATGATTGCCTTCAGTAGGAGGAAATGAATAACTAGAGACTAATGTGTAGTTAAAATAATTAGTTATGAATAGTTAGGAAATGGTCAAAACGGGAAGAGTTGGTTCAATGAAAAGAAGACCAATCAGGTGACAACAGGAGAAGTTGAATAATTTGGAAATAAAATGACGAGGAGACAATTTAAAGAGTAGTTGGAATTCATTTGTGAATGATGGTAAAGAACATATGGGAAAGTATTGCTAAGGGGCATCACATGGGAAAGGCCACTTTTGGTTAGGAAGGTGTGTGAGGGACCACTTAAGCCCACGGTTGGAGGTAAAACACTTGAGTGATGCTCTCCCTTTGCAGATGACTTGTTGAGTCCTAGAAGACAGTGAAAATTAGATATGGATCTCTCTCTTCTTATTTGCTTTAAGTTATTGTTTATAGCTCACTTAATTGGAATCAATGAATTACGATGCAATAGCTAATGATAATAATCCTTTAGGTTAGAAAAGTGGATATGCATGTTTGATAGATATCTAAATAGAAAAAGAATGTAGTAGCATGTTTCTTATTTTCAATATATATATATATATATATATATATATTGTACCTTACATGATATTTGTTAACCATTAGGTGAAAAACTCATGGTAAATATTTTGTGATATGGTGTTAGATGTTACATGTGGTAAATAAGGATGTATGGTTTTCCTTTGGCTAATGAAAGAAAAAATTACAAATATGTGTTCACAACCTTCACTTGTTAATTACAATGAATGTGCAATGAATTAAGCAATATGTATATAATTGAATTGAGAAATATGTATGTGAATTAAAATTAACTGAGAAAAACTAATAAAACATTAATTAGAAACAATAGGTAGAATTCTAAATGCAAAATGGTCTAAACATGAAGTAACCACAAACAAAGTCATGAGATCAGACAAGCTTTTGGTAATGCAAAAGAAAAATTAGACGAAATTCTCTCTCTATTATAGGAAATAAGTGAAATAGTGCACCACTTAGATAATGAAGCCAGCGGTAGGTCAGGGAAGGAGCCTACATTTGAAGGCGACATTGGAATTCACCATGTGTCTACTAACTAGAGTGAATGAGAAGAGACTCACTCAAAATCCAGATCGGATAAGTTAGAGAGGGATCAATTGGAACGAGAGTTATCTAGTGACATGAAAAAGGTAACCCTGCCTAAATTTGATGGTTGAATCAGTGGATTTTTTGCTAAGGCATGGTTAATAGAAACGGAGAAGTATTTTGAAATCTAAAACTACTCAGAGGATAAAAGGTGGTTTGGGGAGCTTACTAGTTGGGAGGAAAAGTATCCACATGGTGGATGAGCAAAAAAATGGAACTGGGAGTGAAATATCAAAAGATAACCTAGGGTGAGTTTGTGGTCATTTTTAGGCAGAGGTGGATACCCCAGTTATATTTTGGCTAGAATTTAACTAAATTCTAGAATTTGAAACAAGATGAGTTGTCAGTGAACGAATATTGGGAGAACTTCACCCATCTCCTCAAGTAGATAGTCCAACTACCATGGACCAAGATTATGAAAAGGTTGTAAAATAGGAGAAAAGATTCAAATCTTTAGTAGCATACAAAGAAAGAAGTAGAAAAAGGTTCAGTTGGTCATAGTCTGCCCAATCCTTCAAAAAGAAGGGAAAGATACAGGAATTCCAAAAGAAGGGTGACAAGAATCACAACAAAAATAGGAATGAGGATGAAAAGGAAAAAAACAATGGAGGTAATGACAATAACAACGAAAAGAAGAACCTAGAGAATTTTGGAAAATATTTTAAGAGGCAGGTACCTCCTTGGGGTTGTTTTACATGTGATAGAGACCATTACACCAACAAATTCCCAACCAAAATGTTAGGACCCCCACCTCATGGGAATCCATTACCGCCTCAACAAACTACTTTCTAGTAATGGATTCATGTGACACTAGATAATAGAGAAGCACGGTACCAAATTACACTGATCAAAACCATAGGTATGGTATTTAGTGCACCTATCTCTATTTTAGTGGACATTGGAGCTATGAAATTCTTTGAATCACCTAAATTGTTAGGTAAAATTTCTAGAAAGGTTAGCCACATGTAAAAATAGTGGTTAGCTAAATATGCTAATCAATTGAGAGCTTATCTAGAGGGTATGTGCAGGATCATGATGGGCCAAAAAGTGGCAATATGATGGGTATGTGGCTGATGACTTTTTTTTACCCAAAATTGATCAAACAAAAAGGGTTTTTTAAGGAGATTCTCAGCTTTCCACCAATATGAATTATGCTTTATTTTGAATTTAATAAGTAATTATTATTTATTTTCTATTCAAATTATGACTAAAGTCTTGATTGATAGGCTGATTGAAAAACATCTATAGCTTTCAAACGGTATCACATTTTTTGAATCCAAAATATGTGTCACATTCTATGCTTCACATACTATAGGATTAAAAAAAGAAAAAATGAATTTCATGAAGTTTTGACCAAGTTAAGTTCGTTAGACATACGAGCTTTTATGTTTTTAAAAAAGTTGTAATAAAAAATTCATTACTAATTATTTACTTGGAAAAAAATTACAAAAAAATATGCATCACATCGGGGCATGAGTCCACTACTTATATTTAAAATCTTATAAAAAAATGTAATCATTTTATTGTGGTTAGGGTGGTCAGACAAACACCTACTTCTTATTTTTTCCCTGAAATTTAAGTACCACTACATTGAAATTTCAAATTTTCACCAAATAGATTTTTTTTTTTAAATAACTAGTAGTTTAGAAACTACATTCAACTTGCTACAGATTCTATTCTTACATATTTTTGAAATAATATAGATAGCTTGTTCAAGTTTTTACGTCAAGTTGCCTAACTCTGACTTTTCTGAATTTTTTGCCACTTAAGGGCCTATTTTTTCCATGATGATCCTACACATACTCTAGAGATGTGTTTGTTTGAGGCTAGGGTAGACTTACCAAGCTTTTCAATAGAATTCAACCTTTACGTGGTACCCCTATATTCCTATGATGTTATATTAAGGATCAATTGGTTGTCGAAGCACAAGGAAAAGGTGGATTATTCCACCAAAACTGTAGAATACCTAGATGACCTAGGGCATAAGGTGTTTCTACAAGGAACCTCCAGGACAATCAAGTTAAGGTAGATATTGGCCATACAACTTAAAAAGGCCAAGAAAATATGTTGCAAACTATTTACAGTCAAAATGGAGGAGATAGAGGAACCAAAGGAGAATAAGGAATTCATCTTATTTGATAATTTAATGTTCTACCAATCTCTAAAAATACAAGAAGACGAGGATAGGGAAACCTTGAGCAAGAAGGATTCAGATTTGGACAAATATCCCTTTCTCCAAGATTTTGAGGATGTATTTCTAGATTAATTGCCTGGATTACCTCCCAAAAGGGAATGGATTCTCCATTGACATCATATCAGGATTAGAGTTGATCTCCAAAGCCCCTTACCAGATGACCACCACCAAACTGATGGAGCTGAAAGCATAATTGGAAGAACTATTAAAGAAAGGTTCGATACAACCTAGTGTCTCACTGTGGGGAGTGCCAATAATCTTTTTCAAGAAGAATGATGACACTCTAAGATTATGCATCGATTATTATATGCTCAATAATGCCACAATCAAGAACAAGTACCCCTTGTTGTGCATAGATGATCTTTTCGATTGAATGTGAGGGGCGATGGTATTCTCTAAGATCAACCAACAATCAGGATACCATCAATTAGACTCTAGGATGAGAACATTTATAAAATTTCTTTTTGAACAAGGCATGAACATTATGAGTTCACAATTTTACCCTTTGAATTAACGAATACTCCAATAGCATTCATGAATTTGATGAATATTGTGTTCAAAGACCAGGTTTGGACAAATTTGTACTTGTCTTCTTCTACGATATTTTGATATACTCAAAAAATGAGGAAGAGCATTTTCAATATTTATAGTTTGTTCTTCAGTGGTTGAGGGAGCATAAATTATATGCTAAGTTATCTAAATGCTCATTTTTCTAGAGAGAAGTGCAATAACTAGGGAACATCATCTTCGCAGAAGGGATTTTGGTAGATTTGGCCAAAATAAAGGTAGTTTTAGAATGGCCAGTGTCAAAAAATGTGTAGGAAGTCCAAAGATTCATGGGACTGGCTGGGTACTATAGAAAATTTGTAGCCAAAATCTCAAGGATTGCATGTAAAATTACTTCCCTTTGGAGAAAGGGTAAGAGATTTGTGTGGATAGAGAAATGCCAAGAGGCATTCAATTTGCTGAAAGAAAAGCTGACTAGGAAACCAATCCTAAAATTTCCTGATCTTGAAGGACATTTTGTAGTCATCACTGATGCCTAAAGTGAAGGGTTAGGAGGAGTAATCATCCAAGATGGGTAGGTGATTTCCTATGAATCTCAAAAGTTTAAAAAAAAATGAACAAAACTATGCACCACATGACCTTGAACTGACTGCAATTGTGCATGCACTATAGATGTGGTGCCATTATCTATTGGGAAAACCATTTGAGTTGAGATCCAATCATCAAGGTCTTAGATACTTATTCACTCAGCCTCATCTAAATGCCTAACAAGGAAGATGGCTAGAATTAATATTAGATTATGATTTTGAAATCAACTATATTAAGGGAAAGGAGAATCGAGTAGCAGATGCTCTAAGCAAAAGGAGACATATCTCCTTAATGATTTTGGTACAAATGGATTTCAAAATCCAAGTGTTGCAATAATCCAGTGTGGATAAATACTTTGAAAGTATGTTAAGAAGGCTTTAATAGATAACCCACAAGATCCTAGGTATGACAATTTCCTTTTTGAGTCAGATGGGTTGCTGAAATAATGTACATTTTAGAATCAAGAGATTTAAGGAACATAGTTTTAAGAGAGGTTCATACCGCACCTTACTCATGGCACCCAAGTGTGATGAAGCTCTTGGATGATATCAAGCGATTGTTCTTCTAGAAGGGAATAAAGAGGGATGTTGCTAGATATGTGGAGAAATGTTTGGAATGCTAGAGGGTGAATCAAGCTCTAGAGGACCTTTTGAGGGTATACAGATATGGATCAACAATACAAGTGGGAGGATTACCTTTCGCTTGTAGAATTTTCCTACAATAACTCTTTTCACTCTATGATTAAAATGACTTCATTTGAGGCATTGTATGGATGGAAGTGTCAAACTCCTATAATTTCGGACAAGCTAGAAGATAGGATTAGCTTTGGCCCATAAGTGCTCTCAGAGATGGAATAATAGATCAAGATGATAAAAAATAGCCTAGTAGAAGCCAATGATAGACAAAAAAGTTATGTTGATGCCAAATGGATACCTAGACTTTTTTCAGTGAGGGAAAAGGTATTACTAAGTCAAGTCTCAAAAGAGTGCAATCAAGTTTGGGAAATCATCTAAGCTAGCTCCTCATTATGTGGGACCTTTTGAGGTTCTA
This sequence comes from Sequoia sempervirens, assembly GCA_007258455.2. Classification (NCBI taxonomy): domain Eukaryota; kingdom Viridiplantae; phylum Streptophyta; class Pinopsida; order Cupressales; family Cupressaceae; genus Sequoia; species Sequoia sempervirens. The sequence continues at coordinate 97,648 of VDFB02129318.1, forward strand.
GAGGAAATAAATTTAGTCACCTACAAAATTTCTCCACCACTATCTCTTGCAAGGATGCATAATATGTTTCATGTATCTTACCTTAAAAAGTATGTACCCAGAAATAACCATATAATTGATTGGAATGTACTACAGGTTCTAGATCTAGGGGTGTTCATGATCGAGCCACTCAAGGTGCTTGAAACATGTAGGCTTCACATGTGTAATGGAGATGTCTTCCAGTGCAAGATCTAGTGGGACCAATACAATGAGGATAATTCCACCTGGGAAGATTACCAAGATATTAAGCAAAGATTCTCTCATCTCTTGCAAGATTATGAAATTGTTAATTAAGGATTTTATTTTTACTTTATTCTTTGAAACTATTCATCATTGGGGATGCTAATTCTCAAGGGGGGATATGTTACATCCCACCCTAGTATACAAAAACTACTTTTTACTTTGAGTAAATAATGCAAAAAAGACTGTAATCTTGGAAGTTAATTATACTGTGATGATAATTATGCAATCATATGGCTATGTTTTTGATAGATTTGTGTCTGAATTTGATGCTATGAATCAAATGAAATGGTATGCAAGGATGTTATTTCTATAATAATAAATATGAATATAAATGTAATATAATGAAATTATTATGATTTTTATTAGGATAACTACCATTTTTTTCCCTAAATAGTAATGTAAGATGATCCAAGAAACTCCAAGGAGAAAGAGAGGGAGTATCACCTAGGAGGAGGGTGATGTTGAGGATTATCTAGTTAAGCCATTTGAGGTTGAGGACCGGTCATGTATGACTCGATTAACCATATAGATCTAGGGAATGTTCTTGCATGCTTGAGATAAGCCATCTTGTGTTAGCTTGTTTTGTTCCTCATTTTGCAATGAATGGTGGTCTAGGGTTTGTAAGCCTTCTTGCTTCTTTTCATATATAAGTATATGTATGAGCAAATATAAATACACATATGTACTTTTGGCAAGAAATCCAACATATACATATATAGGTTTTGTGTATGCGTACATGAATAAATATGCACATACGTAGATGAAATTAGTGCACCTACATATATACATGTACATTCACATGCATATAGATGAACATGTGCATGCATATATATAAATATATATACTCACACTATTAAAATGTATTAGCGTGATATTTCATCCTGGACAATAATGCCAAGTCGACATAATTAATAGTCACAACTCATAATAATTATGTCACCTTACTTAAGGTTATTATTAACCTTTCGCTGGGATTAAAATTGGCTTATAAAGTCGATAGGAGGTATGTTGGCTTGATTCCATTACATAAGGAAGAGCTCATATTAAAGTGGCTTGATGCATATAAAATTACATTCATGGTTTTTAATTGCATAGGAAAAATCAATTAAGAATAGCGATGCTTTGTTTATATCTTTGTCTGTTGAAGGCATCCTTCATATTATTTGTAATTCGAATGTTTTGTTGCGGTTCCACTTTATTACATTACGGCATAGTGAATATATGAGTCAGTTATTCTGTCTTGAGTCTACTATGGTCAATTAAATGGAGCTCATTTTTTTTTTAAGATCTCCACTATAATCTTTGGTGGTGAACCATAATCTTTTAGCATCAAGATTTCCTCTTGCTATGGAATTTTAAAATCGGCTTCTTCTAATTAATCTTGGTCAGTTTTTTATCGTGTAAATACCTGGGAGTTCAGGGAATGAAGCAAGAAAACATCCAATGGGAAATTCCCTGCTTTAAACTGAATCTTGTCTTTATTTTGGGAGCCATTCTTAGGCGATTGAGGATAAAATTGAAACTGAATGGTAACTACTTTGAAACCGTTTTGGAATTAATCCAGTCTGCAAGTTATTTATACTCCTTTGAGTGATTGACCACAGGTTGGCAAAAATATACTTTGATGCTAATCTGAGAAAGGAGGTGACGATTAATTGAACGTTGACAGTAAGCTAATAAATCAGATACAATAGAGAGCTGAAGCTTGGTAGTCTAGAAGAGAATTCAAGTAGCATAGTTCTTACTATTATTTTCATCATGGTTGAGTTGTGAGTGTGAAGTGCATTCTAGGAGCTTCCATCAGGTCATGCAGGGTCAAACACTTGGAAGGTTCACAATAGTAAGCTATTAATAATCTTCTAATGCTCTGGTTTTATCTATGAAATATTGAGAGAAATGTTAATGAAAGGAAAACTTGCAGATTAATATGTCTACTGTCTCTCACATGAATTCTTCCCTTATTGGTTAAGCTCTTTTATGTTCTTGCAAGACTATACCTAGCCAAGTTTATTGACTGATTAAATGATGCTGAAGCCATCGTTATCGGCCAAGACCAAATTGGTATAATTAAATTTGAGATCTTGTAAGGTGCGTAACCAAAGTTAATGCTTAAACTAATTATTATATTCTTGTTTGCTTAAGAGTCTTCATAGAAGAGGGGAGCTATCTTTTTCGAAGAGCCATAAGCTCGAATACTTGTTAAACCTAAAATATGCTTGTGTAGTTTTACACGTATTAAGACCTTGGTTATGTTTTGAAGAAGAATATGTATTATAAATTATTTATGAAATCATTACACATGATTGTTGAATGAGTTAACAAGAGGTGTTGAAGTGTGGTTTAGCACTAAGTGACAAGATTGTTCACAACATATGAGAGAGTCCTCCTTTGCTTTGCTGAGTATTTTATTTTTGGGGACATATTTTACCTTGGAATGTAGAATTGTTTGTGCTAAAGTCCAAACCCTCTGAGTTACTCCCTTCTTTCTTAATAATAAAGATAATGTGAAAAGTTTTGGTTTTCCTTAAAGAAGAAGATTATCCTATCTTGAACTGGTAAAACCTTTCTAGGGTTATGTATTTAATCTAAAAGCTTCCAAAAGGAGGCATTTGTGTTTGAGGTCGCTAATTAACCTTGTGTTCAATTAGGACAAATTCAATAACTCTGTCAGCATGCAATTGTTGAGAAGACTTGCTATGACAATAGAAAACTACCAAGTGGGAAAACCCTTGTATCTTAGGACCTTGAATTAGTGGTAGGAGCAAAGATCTGAGAGTTAAGCCAAGTAACACAAGGGTTCAGGAAAGGTCCTTTCTTTTGTCAACCAAGTTGAATCATAATAGAAAAATAAGTCATTTTGGGTTATGAATCTCTTGTAATGGTTTGTTGGGTGGGATAGTTAGTAATAGTATTCCCAAGGTCAAGAAAGATTTTCCAGGTCGAGTAGGGTGGGCGAACAACCAACCTCACTCTTAGTAGCGATTGTATCTATAATACAAATACTATGGACATAGTGGGTGCGGTTGTCTCTGCATGCACTCATTGGTTCACTGTGTTCCAGATACTTAGCTTAGAGTCAGAAATGTCATACTTAGTTGGAAAGAGTCTATAGTTGTGCAAAGAAATTAGCTTAGTGGCACAACACCAGATCTTAGATGGAAAATTAAGAGGGTTCTCAACTAATCCTTTCATTGAAGGGTAGGGCCATTTCCAGTTAAGAAGGTGTGCAAGGGATCGCTTAATTCTAGTGTTGGAGGTAAAGCACCTGAGTGATGCTCTCCCTCTTGCACATGACTTGCCAAGTCTTGGAAGATAGTAAGAATTAGATATGGATCTCTCTCTCTCCCTATTTGTTGTAAGTCATTTTTTATAGATCACTTAATTGGAATCACTAAAATTTGATTTAATAGCTAATGATGATAATCTTTTAGTTGGAAAAATAGATATGCATGTTTGATAGATATCTAAACAGAAAAAGCAGTAGCATGTTTCTTATTTATGAAAAATATATATATCTCCTGTACCTTGCACAAAAATTGTTAACTGTTAGGTGAAAAACTCATGGTAAATATTTTGTGAGATGGTGTTGGATGTTAAAATTTCAATAAATCCATTACCTTAGATTTCAAGTTCTCATAAATTGATTTCCCTCATAAATTCTAAAATTTTAATCTTTCCATACCAATCTTGAATTCATAATTAATCCCAATTCATTCAACTTACTAATTGAAATATTTTTTAAAACCTTCTATAAGAATGAATACAACCTCTTCTAAAAAATAAACTTATAATTCAATCAAAGGTGTTAAACCCCTTAAATCTATAAAAAACACTTACAAACCTTAAAAAGAATTAAAAACCCCCCTATGATTGTTTGAATGCTATAACTGGAGGATGAGGGGAAACTACTATCGCTTGACTATCGATTACCAACTATAGAGAGTCGCGCCAGAACTATAACCTCTATATGGGGATGAGGGGGAACTACTCAGTTGCTCGTTGCCCCCCTCCCCCCCTACGACCCTCTCACACACAAAGCTCATCCCCATCTCATGTTACATCCCCAATAATAAATGATTCTTAAAGAATCTTCACTTTAAAAACCATCTTTCAAAATTCTTAAACCTAATTTAAAATAATATATACTTCACAAAAATAATTATAATAAAATATAGACTTCTTAATTTTATTTTTATATTAAACTCTTTTCAAAACTAATTTTAAACTAATATTTTATTTAAATCAAATAAAAAATTGTTTTAATTATTTTTTAAATTTTTAAATTTTTAAATTAAAATTTGCATAATCAATAATTTAAAATAAGAATTGTAATTTAAATCAAAATTTCTTTTTATTTATTTTTAAAAATAAATATTAATTATTTAATAAGTAAACATATAAATGAGTAGCTAATTTGCCTCTCTGGTTGGTTTGTAATGGGTATTGGCCCTTCAAGCTTTAATATAATCAAAACATACAAAATGAATTATAAATCCACAATCGCATAATTAATCTAATATCATAAAACTTAATAATTGAAAAACACAAATTTATATTATATTTTCTACATATCAAACTCATAAACATAAATCCAAAGATCTTTAAATAAATCTCCTACTTAAATGTGTCTTCCATATAACATGAAAGAGAACTTTTCATAATAATTATCCCATACAATATATCCAAACATCTTAAAACAAATGTTTATTTTGAAAGTACTCCTAATAGTATTACTTTTTCCTACAAATAACTAGTAAGTCACCAATTTTCATAATATTCTTCCTCAGTTTCAGTTTCAGTTTCCGTTTCCGTTTCCGTTTCCGTTTCCTCTTCCTCAGTTTCAGTTTCAGTTTCAGTTTCAGTTTCCGTTTCCTCTTCCTCTTCCTCATCTTCAATTCGCAAGCCACTCGGCGCGTTACAGAAATCGCACCTTAATTTTGAACAATATTGGACATTCAAATATTTTAGTCTGATAAGTCCTTCAAATCCAGCTATTTTTACTAAGGAAGAACATCCCTTCAGATATAAACCTCGTAGAGCCCTAAGTTCCCCAAAAGTCGAAGGCAATTTCTTCAAAGAAGTACAACCCATCAGATTTAAATACCATAGAGCCTTCAGTTCTCCAAAAGTCGAAGGCAATTGCTCCAAAGAAGTACAACCCTCCAGATTTAAAAACCGTAGAGCCTTCAGTTCTACCAGTCTCTCACATTCACACAATTTGTCACAATCTTCTAACGCCAAATGCGTTAGAGTTTTAGGCATCGGTGGAAGACATTTCAAGGAACATTCCTGCAGAATTAGTGTAGTCAAGCAATGCAGTTCACATATCACCTTTGCCAACTTGTTCATTTCATGGCAATCATATAACTTCAGAGTTTTCAATGCAGTGAAACTCTGAACTGCCATTGAGAGCGTCTTCATCGATGATGAGTTTACATACAAGTCTTCTAGAGAAGAATGTGGAGCTATTTGTATTGGCTTTGATTGCTTCTGATTAACGGACTTGGTTATAGTGATCTTGCGTAAACTTTGTGGTAACTGCATGCAAATTTTCACTCATTGTGAATAGAATCTCCAACGTCTCACAGCCAAAGAAACCACACAATGCAAGCAAATATAACGACTTACCTCATAAATGGCAACACCTTCTTTCAGGAGAGGACCGCGGTACACAGCCAGTGTCTTGAGGGCTTCTGAATTAAAGGGTACAAAAGGAATATTGCGATTTAAAGAAACACATCTCAATTCTGGAAATGTCATGTCACTTGTATCGCTGACGCTGATCTCTGCTCCCAACCTTAAAACTCGCAACGATTTGCTCATTGAATCTAAGTGCTCTTTTTCGATCACGTAAGGTGAATCTTTGTCGCAAGAGAGATAAATTCCTTTGATTCTCCGGAGCCTCTGTAAAATGTATAACCATTACAAAAAATCATCAGAGCGCAGTCAATAGTCAATAGATAAGAAGATTAAATAGTAGGAGGTATTGAGAAACTTATAGTTAAGTCTGTTTGAGTTGGAGTAGTATTGGGATGGGTGATCTTCCAGGAAGGTTCAATACTTCACTTCTATGAGCATCACTAGATGCAATGAGTGCTAAGTGGACCATTCATTATCATGAGAGATGGGTTCTTGTGAACCACTAGTCATGAAACATGGGTCAATGAGTTTGACTTGAAAAGCTACGTGGTTGAATCCTCATAGTAATATCATAATTTGAAATGCTGTGGAAAATACATTAATTGATGAGCTAAAGGGCTTCTATAATGAATGGTTCATAAGGCACAATATTTGTTGAAGGTTTTGCAAATGGGATTGCAAGCTAAGTGGATTTAACCTTGGAGAAAACTCCATAGTTAAACGTGCTTGATTTGGAGTAATACTCAGATGGGAGACCTCCTGAAAAGACCGATGCTTCACTTCTGTGAGCATCACCTGGATGTAATGAGTGCTAAGTGGACCATTCATTATCATGAAAGATGGGTTCTTGTGAACCACTACTCATGAAATATGGATCAATAAATTTGACTCGATAAACTACATGATTGAATCTTGATACCAATATCATAAATTAAGATGTTAATACTTAACTCCCAGCACATACTTTTTAATTACATGTAGTCTCCACTGCCGCTCATTTTTGGTTTCCAGCTGTTATTTTCGCTGTCCCTTTTAAATACGTTGTTGTTTAACGTTTTTAACAGCTGCTATATATAATGACATTTGTTAAGAACATACTGTTATATCTCCACACGGCTGTATTCATGTATGTCTTATTCAATGTAAAAACATTCTCTTTTGGCCGTGATATGTTTTTTCCTTTACGGTGGGCTGTTCATTCTGGAGGCAGTTCACTCTGGGGGCTGGCTGCTATGTAATATTGTTGAATATTATTGTTCTTTGATCGCTGTATAGAGACTGCTGAGTGATACTCTCCTTGATTGGCTGAGATTATAATAATGCAGGTGTGATGCATCTTCTTTTTGTTTATTCCTAGATATGTACCTGGACTGGTATGTTTGATCTCTGGAAACAAATGTCAATCTGAGCAGTTTTATTAGGAAGTAGAAAACTCTGAAAAGCACTATAATTTCTGTATAAGTTGACACTTCATTTTAGACTGTTTTAATAAAATCAAATAATTTTGATTGCTAGCGTTTTATTTTTAAAATGGTATCAACAGTTGCATGGTTTAAAATCTTTAGTTTTAAATGAAATGTTTAGATTAGAAAATGTGTGTTCCTGTAAGTGGTTTCTCTTCCAAAACCAATAATTAGTATTAGAGCAGTCAGGAATTTTAAAACTTCGTTTATTCTCAGAACTGCCAACAAGCATAAATTGGTTGATGAGTTTATTCTCAGCAGAGAAGTGAAAAGATGTTGTCGGATTTATTCGTAGAAGGAAGAATGAAAAGATTAATAGTTTGTGAGGATTTTGTGAGTGAAGATCAATTGAAATTTTTATTTTGTAAGAAAAAATAGTTCAAATTTAACCCAATTTCAAACATAGACGAAAATTATGATTTTTGAAGTATAAAAATATGAAAACTTTATTCATTTCACAAGATTTATGGGAGTTAGTAGAAAATGGTTATTCAGAACCTACAAGTGCTCAAGGCCTTTCAGCCTTAAGTCAGACACAGAGAGACCAGTTAAGGGAAACAAAAAATAAAATTCTAAACCCTTGCTCATCCTCTAATAGGTAGTGCATGAATCAATTTTTCCATAAATAGCTACAAGTACAAAATCAAACGAACTCTGAGATTTGTTTCAAAATGCATATTAAGGAATTGAGAAAGTGAAAACAATTAAACTTCAAATGTTTAGAAGAGATTTTCAAGAAAGAATCTAAACCTATGCAAGAGTTCTTTACTCGTGTGATGAGTTTGGTTTATCAGATTAGATCTTATGGAGATAATTTACTTGATAAAAAGATTTTGAAAAAGATTCTAAGGTGTCACCCTCCCCAATTTGATTATGTTGTAGTGGACATTGAGGAGAATGAGCTTATGGGTGCTCTTCAAACCCATGAGCAAAGAATGAATAGGTCTATTTGATAATGAATTGAACAAGCATTTGAAACAAATATTAGTATTTCAAAACATAGGGGAGCATAAGCATCATCTTATAAGGGTCTAGGAAGGTTTAGAGGAAAAGGATGGAATAATAATTTTAATGGAGGAACCAATAGTAGACAAGGTAGAGGTTATAATGGACAAATAAATTCTAATTTAAATAAAACGGTTAATCAAAGCCTTGAAAAATCATGTGTAGTACTATTATTGCAAAAAAATTGGCCATTGTAAATGAGAATGTTGGAAAAAAAAAGCAATGTGCAAACTTTTCTAAAGAAAAGGAAGAACAAAATAAATATTTTTTGATGCTACAAATGAAGAGTCATAAGATGTATTGATTTTTGAAAATGATGTTGAGCATATGTTGTCATTGATGTTCAAGGAGTATTTTCCTTGATGTCAAAGGTGCTCGCTAATGTCAAAGGAGAGATGTCAGCAAATTAGTGAGAATTAAATGCAACCATTCTATTATGTTTGAACTTTTGAAATATCATGCTTATATCTATTCATGATGATAGAATTAATCTAGAAGTTTGATCTGGAATGTTGGAAGTATGTTACTCAGACAGTGAGATTGTTCTGGTAACATGTTTTGATTTGAATTTCTTCATGGATTCAAGTTTTGTTCTATTATTTGAAAGGAGAATATTTCTACAAATGGTTTATCTTATTCTAGGGTTTTTGAAATTGATGTTCATCAAGAAGAAAGTTTGAAGTGATAGAAGGGTCACTATGCTAGTTAATTAACCAAGTTGATGTTTTGGATTGATGCAGCAAAGGATTTTAGTGTGTACCCTCTAGAGGTAGCATGTGGATGACCATTGGGATAAGATAAGTGTACATTGGGAACCACCTAGCATGTTCTATCTTCTTCAAAGCTACATGTGGGCTATTGGACCTGGCCTATCACACATTTGGACATGTTTAGTTAATGAATATTTATGTGGCTAACTTGTGGATATTATTTCTATGTTTTGGGCTGACATATGAATGTAATTGTAAATTTAATTCATATATAGATAACTAGGATCCATCCTAAGGTAATGAGGGATGTGTGTGTGTTGGAATGCTATGCAATTAGGGCTTCAATGTGAATATCATAGTGATGTAATGTGAGTTGCATTTCAATCATTGTGTGCTATTATCAAAAGATCGTATGCTATGTTGGAGAGTGCTTGAAGGTTGATCAAATCAAGTGCAAGCTATGCTATCATCCTTGAAGGTTTGTAAATCATATCTTTGTAATTTGGTATGACTGGTGTCTTACCTATTGACTTGGTGCTCAAATGTTTTGTGTTGGGGATTGGTTTCTCAAGTAGGCTGATTCCTACAAATACAATAGGGATTGGTGTCTTCAGTAGGTTGGTGCCTACTTCATAATTGTAAGTAATTCAATATTTTTGTGAGGCTAGATTTGCATAGTAGGTCCAAGCAACTCTTCTCACCGTGGTTTTTCCCATTCTAGGTTTTCATGTATATCTGGTGTTCATTTTGCGAATGTGTGTATATGTATTGCTTGATTGATAATAGTTGTTTTGATTCATGTTTTGAGAAGTGAACAATAGTTATTCATGTTGAATTAAATAATTTTAAATAGATTTGATATACTGATTCACCCCTCCCTCTCATTATATTGTGTGCCCTTCAATTGGTATCAGAGCTAAGTTCCTTGGTAAGAGATTAACTACTTGAGGTAGATCTAGGATGCCACACTCAATGGCCCAAGAAGGTCTATCTTCAAATAACACACCACTTTTTGATGGATCCAATTATTCTTTTTATAGTGTAAGGTTGGAAGCATATCTGATGGACCTAGGGTTTGAGGTTTTGCAATTTGTTGTGGATGGATATCAAATTCCTGATAGTCCCACAAGAGATTAGGTTAAAAATAAGGCTTGTGAAAATAATTTCAAGGCTAGAAATGATATTCTATGTGGTTTATCTAACTATTAGTTTGTTAAGATCATGCATTGCAGGATAGCAAATGAAATATGGGTTAAGTTACATAATATCTATGAGGGTGATGGCAAGGTCAAACAAGCAAAGCTTCATACCTATTGAAGTAAATTTGAAAGTCTAAAAATGAAGGAAGAAGAAAATATTACTACCTTTTTGCTCTGAGTTGATGAGGTTGTCAAATTTATCAGAAGTCTTGGTGAAGAGATGAAAGATGCTATGATTGTGAAAAGGTACTCAAATCCCTTCCCAAAAGGCTTGATGCCAATTTTTTTTTTGTTGAAGAAGATAAAGATTTGAATACACTAACCATGGGTGAGTTGCATGGAATTATGACTACATATGAGATGAGGATTGATTGTGACAAATCCACAAGGAAAGATGCAACATTCAAAGTGTCCAAGAGGTAAGGTGATCAAGATGCAGAAGATGAATCTAATCCAAAGGAAGCAAACTTTTTTAGAAAGTTGCAGATTGGTTCCAAAAAGTATAAAGCTAAGTTTTCTTTCAAGTGTTTTAATTGTAGTGAAGTAGAAAATTTCACGACTAAGTTCCCATACAAATATTCTAACAATAATGATAAAAGGAATGGAAAGAAGTCATTTCTAAAAGGGAAAATAGGTCAGAAGAATAACAAGACTTTCTTCATCAATTAGGAAGGCTATTCATCTGAGGATGATAATCAAGACATTTTCAGAGATCAAAGAGAAAAGGCAATATTCATGGATATGTAAATTGTACTAAAGAGGATGTAGGAATGAAGTCTGGAAATGATGATGATGAGGTAGATCTTGTTGAATAATTTCTTTGTGTTGCCAAGGAAATTAAGGTACTAAAGAAGAGATTTTTTGAAGAAGTGACAACTAAAGAAACACTAGCTTAAAATATTGAGAAGGCAGAAAAGATGGTCATTGATTTGAAGATTCAAGTAGAAGAAGAAAAAAGGATTGAAGAAGCTATGAAAAAAAGGTTATTGACAAGAGATGAGGATTGTGAAAAATGTGAGGTAGAGATTGTGCCATTAAAAAAAGATCTAGAAAAATCAAATCATCACCTAAAGTTGAAATTTGGGAAGAGCATTGAGATCTTGAATTAGATAATATAAAGTTAGAGATATCAACATATCAAAACTGGCATTGGTTTCACTAATTTAAGGAAGAACTAGGTGAATGAGCAACCTTTGAAGTTTGTTGGTGAGAGTCCAAAAGAGAATGGATCTGAAAGTTCAAAATTGGAGAAAATTGTGGCAACCAGGAAAAATAAGGTGGTGGATAATGGGTTTACTCAAGAACATAAAAAAAATAGAAGATCTAGAAGACAAGTTCCAAGAGGACAAGGATACACTACGGGGTTCAATCATTCTTTTTTTGGTTATTATTTTAATTGCAATCATTTTGGTCATAAAGCTATGAATTGTAGAAAGATTCTGACAAGAAGAAATAGTTTTTTCAGTAGAAATGTATTTGCACCATTGTTTGGTTTCTATATCATTTGTCATAAGTGCAAAAATTTTAGGTATATTGCTAAAAAATGTAGAAGAAACTTTGTGTGTCCTCCTAAACTAGATACAAAATAAAATAATAAAACTAAGAAGGTTTGGAAGAAGAAACTTGAAGGATAGAGGTCAGAGAAATCTATGGTAGTGTAGATTGCATTATATGCACAGAAAGAAAAGAATTTATGGATCATTGATAGCGGATGTTCAGGTCAAATGACTAGAGACAAGAGAAATTTCATGCACTTTAAGAAGTTTGATAGAGGAGATATAAATCTTGGTAACAATTTAGTTGCTAAGATTACTAAAAAGGGTATTTTGAGTCTTGATGGTGGAAAGAAAAAAACTCATGATGTCTTGTAGGTAGAAGGATTGAAACATAATCGTCCGAGTATAAGTCAAATGCATGCTAAAGGATATAAGCTCTCATTCAATGTTAAAGGTTGTGAAACTAGAAATATCTGTACTAATGAGTTAGTTGCGGAAGGAAGCAAGATTGACAGTGATGTCTATCATTTCATTGATGTAAATGGGAAAAATTTCTTTTCTATACAAAAAGAGAGTTGGCTCTGGCATAGAAGGTTGGACATATTAATTTTGATGATATTGTGAGGATAATTTCAAAAGGAATGGTAAGAGACATTCCATAGATTAAAAATCCTTAATTTACTAGTTGCAAGCCATGTCATGAAGGAAAACATACAAGGACCATATTTCCTAATAAGGAATACTCTACAAGAAATCCATTGGATTTGATTCACGCAGATCTGTGTGGACCAATGAGGACAAAGGGCATTCAAGGCGACAAGTATTTTATGATGCTTAATGATGACTATTCAAAAATTACTTGGATTACTTTTCTGAAAGAGAATTCAGAAGCTTTTGAGAATTTTAAACATTTAAGGTAATGGTTAAAAATGAAATTGGAAGAACCATCAAGTGTTTAAGATCAGATGGAGGTGGAGAGTTCACTTTTGATAGGTATGATGAATTTTTTGAATCACATGGGATCCAAACACAAGTTTCTACTCATAGAAATCCTTATCAAAATGGATTGATTGAGAGGAAGAACTAGACTGTACAAGAGATGGGTAGAACTATGTTGATTCAAAAAAATTTGTCAGATATGTATTCAAATGAGTGGTTTAGATAGAAGTATACATTTTGAATAGATCTCATATTAGGCCAAAGGCTAATAAGACACCATATGAACTATGGAAAGGAAGATCGGATTTAGATAGACATCTTAGGATATTTGGAAGCAAGTGCTACATAAAAATGGATGAAGAACATTTGGGTAAGTTTGATTCTAGATCTAATGAAGGTATTTTTCTTTTATATTTTATGACAAATAAGGCATATAGATTCTATAGCAAAAGGTTGAAAAGGATTGTAGAAAGTGTCAATATGAGTATTGATGAAAAAATATAGTCTACTAAGAATTCAAATGAAGAATATAATTAATGAATATTTGATCCATAGTAGTGATGAGGATTTAGAGAATAATTCAGAGAATATAGTTATAAAGACTTTAGCTAGGTATGTTCAGAAGAACTATTCTAAATATCCAATGATAGGAGATAAAGATAATGGAGTTCACACCTGGAGAATAATCAAGAAAGAAAACAAACAGGTAAACTTTGCCTCACTATCAAAGATTGAACCAAGTTCTTATATAGCGTCACGGAAAGAGAAAATTTGGATAGATGTTATGGAAGAATAGTTAACTCAAATTAGAAAGAAAGAAATTTGGGAGTTGGTTCTAAGACCTAAATATAAAAATGTCAATGGTACCAAGTGGGTCTTTAGGAATAAGTTGAATGAATATGGAAAAGTGATCTGGAACAAGGCCAAGATTGTATGTAAGGGATATACTCAAGTTGAGGGAGTTTATTTTGAGGAGACATTTGCTCTGGTAGCAAGGTTAAAAGAAATTAGAATATTTTTGACATTATCAATATTCAAAAATTTCAAGGTATATCAAATGGATGTCAAATTTGAATTTCTGAATGGAGAATTAGAGGAGGAAGTCTATATTGAACAACTAGAATGGTTTTAGTGTTCAAAAAAACTATATTTTTTGTATAGATTAAAGAAGTATCTTTATGGACTTAAACAAACCCCTAGAGCATGGTACTCTAGATTAGATAAGTATCTGCAATAGTAAGGTTTCAAGAGAGGCGTTGTAGACAAGAATTTGTACATAAAAATAGATGGTGATTAGTTAATGATTGTTGTTGTTTATGTTGATGACATCACTTTTGGAGGTTGCAGTGATGTAATGTGGAAATAATTCCAAGATGTAATGCTGAAAGAGTTCAAAATGTCAATGTTTGGTGAGATCTTTATTTCTTAGTTTACAAATCTCTCAATCAGAAAATGATATATTCATTTCTCAAATCAAGTACATAAAATAGATGTTGAATAAGTTTAAGATCGAAGAACGTAAACTTGTGAGTACACCTATGGTTACTCAGTGTAAACTGAGTAAGTATGATGAATCTACTTTAGCAAACTAGACTTTGTATAGGTTAATGATTGGTAGTTTACTGTATGTGACTACATCTCAACTAGATATAATCCAAGTAGTAGCGATGGTAGCTATATTTTCGGTAGCACCTAAAGAAAATCATGTCAAGGCAATAAAAAGGATATTTAGATATATAAAATCTACAATGGATTTTGGTTTGTGGTATCCTAAGAACAAAATCTTCTCATTAACTATATACATAGATCTGTAGATTGGCTGGAAGTATAGATGATCGAAAAATCACAAGTGGTGGAGTTTTTTTTCTTGGTGACAGTCTTGTATCATGGTTGAGCAAGAAGCAAGATTCAATATCCCTATCTCTAGCAGAAGTGGTGTATATTGCAGCAGTTTCTTGTTGCACTCAAGTGTTATGGATGAAGCAAAATCTGAAGGAAATGAAAGTAGAATTTGATGAGCCCATTTCTATTCTTTGTGAAAATGCCAATGTTATACATATTTCAAAGAATCTAAAAATGTACTAAAGGAAAAATCATATTACAATTAAGTATAATTTTTTGAGAGAGAAGGTTGCAAACAAAGAGGTGAAGTTGGAATATATTGAAACAAACGAGAAAATTGTAGATATCTTAACAAAACCTTTTCCAAATAATACTTTTGAGATATCTCTATTAGAATTTGGGAGTGGTTGCTCCCTCTTGAATCAAGAGGAAGCACAAGTTGAGGGGGAGTGTTAACTCCCTTCCACAAGAAAGATTTATGGTCTTATAGAGTGTTTTCAAAAGTAGTATGGTATGGACTCAAGGGGAGTCTTTCCAAAACATAATTTTTTGGATTGCTCAAAAAGAAATTGGCCTTTGCCATTGATGTCAAAGGGAGAGAAATGGAACTCAAAATGCTAAATCATCTAAGGGGATAAAGTGGAACTCAATGTGAGGTGGCTCCCTGATCTAGATACATTAGAATTGTCTTCATGTTTTAGTAGTATTTTTGTTGTTTGGCATGAATGAAAAAGATGGAGATTGTTGAACATATTTTTTTATTGATGTCAAAGGTGCTCATTGATGTCAACAAATCAATGAGAATCAAATGTAATCGTACTATTATGTTTGAACTTCTAAAATTATGATGTATTTAAGAACAATGGAGAAAATTGCTTGTAGTATGCCTCAAATATCATGCTTATATCTATTCATGATGATATAAGTAATCCATAAGTTTGATCTAGAATGTTTGAAGTAAGTTATTTAGACAGTGAGATTGTTTTGGTAACATGTTTTGGTCAACAATTTAAAAGGAGAGTATGCCTTTACAAGGTTTATCTTATTCTATGGTTTCCAAATTTGATGTTCATTAGGATTTTTTTTTGAAGTGATAGAAGGGTCATTGTGTAGATTAATTAACTAGGTTGATATTATATATTGATGCAGTAGAGGCTTGTAGTGTATGGCCTCCAGAGGTAGTGTGTGGATGACTCTTGCAACTAGATAGTGTACATGTTGGGAACTATGTAGCATGTTCTATCTTTTGGAGTTGTGCGTGAGCTAGTACACCTAGCCTATCACACATTTCGACATGTTTGGTTAAGGAGTTTTTGTGTGGCTGAATTGTGAATATTATTTCTATTTTTTGGGATAACACATGAATGTAATTATAATTGTAGTATATATATATATATATATATATATAAGTAATGAGGGATGTGTGTGTGTTGGAATGCTATTCAATTAGGGCTTCAATGAGAATATCAGAGTGATGTAATGTGAGTTGAATTTCAATCATTGTGTACTATTATCATGAGATCATATGTTATTTCAGAGAGTTTCTAAAGGTTTATTAGATCGAGTTCAAGCTATGTTATCAATCTTGAAGGTTCACAAATCATATCTCTATAATTCAGTAGGCCTGGTGTCTTACCTATTGATTTGGTGCTTAGATATTTGTGTTGGGGATTAGTGTCTCCAATAGGTTGGTGCCTACTTCTTAATTGTAAGTGATTCAATTTTTGTGAGGCTGGATTCAGATAGTAGATCCAAGTATCTCTTCTTAGTATATTATGTTCCATTCAAATGGTTGCACTAGTCACATGATATGGAATAAAAACATCTTTTGTCTACATGAGTCAACTAAAACATAAGTGTAGCTTGATTATGAAAAATAAGTTGAAGTCATAGGTAAGGGGAAAATTGCAATCAAAATAAAACAAGATAAAATGGTACAAATTTGTGATTTTTGTATATGCACCTAGGTTGGCATATAATTTGTTTGACAGTATAAGAAAACTTGTTGAAATAAGATATTATATAATATTTGAAAATAGAAAATATGTTATTTATGATAGAATGGGATATTCCCTTTGAGACTTGCATATAGTGAAACTCAAACACTTAGAACTAATTTTAAGGACTAGTATTAGTTATGGAAAACTAAATATGGACATTCAAATTTTAAAAGCCTAACATTTCTCTCTCAAAATAAAATGGTGAGAGGATAACTAGTTATTTCAAAATAGGATCAAGTGTGTGAAGGTTGCATTGTTGTAAAACAACATCAGGATTCATCTCTCATAGAAATAACTTGGAAAGTAAAAATACCACTTGAATTGGTACATACTAATATTTGTGGTCCAATTCAAACTTTGTATCTAACTATAATAGATGCGTTCTCATCTATATGGATGAATTTAGTAGAACTTGGGTTCATTTTATGGAATAAAAATTAGAATCCTTTATTAAATGTCAACAATATAATGCTATTGTGGAAAAATAAATTGGTTGTCCTATCAGAATGCTACATTTAGATAGAGGGGTAGTATTCACCTCTAATGAATTTTATGATTTTTCCAAAAATAATGGTATTCAAAAGAAATTGACTACTAGTTATACTTCTTATCAAAATGGAGTTTATGTTGGCCACCTACAATGATCTAACAACTAAGCCCTTACAACTGTAATTCAAAGATTGGACATTTAATCTGAATAGCTATCTCAATCATCATGAAGATGCATTTAACATGTAAACCCAGGGACGTAGACTTGAAATGGGTTAGCACAACATGTGCGCTAGGAATCAAAAGTAGCCACATTCATCCTATAGCTAAGAACGACATAATGTTGAAAGTAAATTGCTTGAAAAGGAATAACATAAATGTTGAGCATCAACCAAAAACTATACTAAGCTGAAATGCATGACAAAAATGAGAAACTAAGCAAATAAATAGGAAACTACTCTATCTACTTTGGCTGCAGGAACAGTCACAGAATGGAATTCTAGTGGTTGTAAGAATAGACAATGCCAAATTTTTAACTAATTGATGAATAGAAAGTAATAACTAAACTAAAGGATGGAATGCTCACTAAGTGGGCCCCCTTGGATGAGTATCCCTTAAGACAAGTGTAAACTCAGATGCACAAAATTATGACTTCATTTTATTCATTGGAAAACAAAAGTACAATGGAGCAACATAACTAGATTACTTGAAAACTAAGAATGTAAGTACATCATCAAATTAATCAAAATTCTAAGAAGGAGCATTTGAGTGTTATTTATAGGAAGAAAAACTACTAACTAACTACCTAGCAAGGCGGTCAACTCCAATAGAGTAGGAGGATGCCACTTTAGGGAAATCATGAAAAGTGGAGAGGAGGTTATGCATGCGTGGAATCTGGTCAAGCATGTTTTCCTTAACATAGATCTAGCACAACAATAACTCTTATATTCACTCAACAAACAATTAAGATCATTTACAAGGCGATGAAAATCCTTCGATTTAAACTAGGAATTTCCCTTTCGCTGAGAGTCTTCCCTCCATTGACATTTGAACAATCACCTTGTTGTCTTTGATGGTGAATGACTAGCTAGAAAAATCTTCCTCAATTTTGTAGGCTTTAATTATCTACATAACAATATTAGCACACATAACAATTGCATATATGTAACCATCTTAAAGTAGCATTCATTAATCTACATGTAAAATTAACATAGATAGTTCATATATCATGTCAATGTCATTTAAAGGTTACAAAAATAGCTTATGCCCAATATCTATGGTCTTGAGGAAATATCACAAATAGGTCTGCATCCAAGTATCAAATCTTATGAAAACTACAACAAATAGATAATAAATAATATCAAAATTGAGTCATAAATTGGACTCATCACTCCCCCCAACCTAAGACTTTGTTGGTCCTACAGCAGAAGAAGAAGGGTTGTTATTTTGCTCTGTTAATACCCTGAAGTTTGTAACTACCAGTTGCCCTACATCAGTTCTTGCAGTACATGAATTAGGGTCCCAATAGAACCCTTGTTGTTTTTCCAATCTACTCCATCTCTATTTCTCTGCAGCTATATCATACTGATAATATCTAAAATTTGGCACATGCCATAATAGGATAGGTGGTTGAAAGGTTAATGGAAGCCAGAATTTCCCTTTTGTCCTTCCAATCTGTATATATCTATCAACCCTCTTCAATGCTGCAACATAGTTCTACAAAGAGTGAGGCTTAGATTGTTTTAATTCATCACTTAGACTATTACACCTTTGTGACAAATTTCCCATTATGACTTCCCTTGTTGTTTTTGCTATCTTCTTATACTCTTTATAAACTGCTTCTGTCTCAGGTAGGATACTGCTGCCATAGCTTGGTTTGTAAAGAATTTTGTGCCAATCACTAAAAATGTCCCCTGGATTTCTAGATTTAGCCCTGATGGCTAGGGGAGTGTTGGATTATATTTTCCTATAAGTCCTAAACTATTGTCCCCAACTAATCTCATTCTGTATCTAGGACATAAATGCCCTTAGTTGGACATATCCAACATACAATAATGGATTCCAATCATGATCTTGGGACATAACATAATTATGCAAATAGAATTCACACAATAAATTCTTCATTTCAGGAGAAGCAATCTAATAAACATTGAAAAATTTGGGAGGAGTCTCAATGGAAGGATTCAAACTTGAGATAATCCTTGCTAGCTACTTTAAAAGAAAGATGCTTCTCCTTCAGATACAGAGCATAGACCCTTGGAGTTGTCCTGCATTCTAATATCTAAGTTACTAAGGCTTCCATATTGTCCACCTTTTCCTTTAGAGCAACAATTTCTACATTCTTATCTTCAATCTCTTCATCTCTCTTTTGAATTTCCTTCTTCATCCTACATTTCTCCTCTTTCCATTCTTCTTCCCTCCTTTGTATCTCCTTCCATAAATTCATAGCTACCATGTGCATTGAAAAATCAGAGGGCCTATGTATTCCTATGAAAAAATTTCCCTGGCACTGATGCTTTCTCTTCATGTAGCATTGGTTGTAGGGATTCTAATTACTCAGCCAATTTTGGCTGCAGGGGTGCTGTCTATTCTCCCAATTTTGGCTGTAGGGCCTCTTGTTCTAGATCTTGCTCTTGCTGCAGGAACTCTTGCTGCAGGAGCTCTTGATTTTCCTCAAACTCTTTGACTTTCAACTTGTTCAGCAATGGCAGCAAGGTCTGCCAATGTTACATTTGTTGCTTCCTCAAATATATCCTTTTCTCCAACGTTCACCTACCCCATTGGGGCCTTTGTGTCCTCTTGTGATGTTTCTATAGTCCTAAGGCTTTCCTTTCGAGACACACCAGCGGCTGGCCCAACTGGTCTTGTTTTTCTAGGAGGGCTCTCATGTTTCTCTTTGGCTGCAGGAAGAACAATCCCAGCCTTCCATTTTTTAGAGCTTGGCACTTCCTTTTCTACAGTTTTCTTTTTAGCTTTATCCTTCCTTATTTCTGCTTCTTTCTTCTATGCCCTAGGTTGAATTAGGATGCCAAGAGGAACATCATCATTAGAATCTGAAGAGGAACTTTCTTTGTTTGAATGCTCTCCCTCAAAATTACTAATCTCTATGGTTTGTTTAGCTGCAGGAGGGTTTACCCTAGGACCTGCACCAAAAGTTGAGGCACCAGGAGTTGCTTCAACTATGCTTAATTTCCTACTAGCCCTATGAGGTTGAGTCAAAACCCTAGGTCACAAATGCTTTGGTCTAATTTGATCAAGTCTTAAGAATTCTTCCCAAGCCATTTTAGACACATCATGCAGAGATTTTTCTACCAATAATTTGATCAGACAATGGTGGGAAACAAGATTATCCCTACCTTTTTGGTTCTCGGCTGCCATGATTGAGAGAAGGTGGTAGAACACATTTGACACATTCATTCTCCTCCCATGCCTCATATGATTTAGGAGTTTGAAGTGCACATAATGCAATTTTGACTGACGACCTTCATAGGTAATGTACTTCACAACATAAATAGCTACCTGCTTCCATGGCTCAGGTAGAGAGGTTCTCTTTGCACCTTGCTTGTCCACACTCAATGGAGGGACACCAAATTCTGTAAATTCAACCCTAGATGACCTGGCATCTCTGGAAGTAGGGTAATTTTCACCATCGGCAAGCAACCCTGTAACTTCTTCAATCCTTTATTCAATAGCCATTACTTCCAACCCTTTTACCGTGGCCTTTCCTTCAGACAATGTCTGGGAAAATTCCAATACAATGTCTTCATCAAAACCATTAAGCCTCTGGAAATAATCTAACCACCCGCAATTTTTGAACTTGGCCTGGCAAGGTGTGTCTTGTAGTAATACATCATGAACCATGGGTTCATTTCAAATTAACCCACCTCCCATTGTTCAGTTGTCTGCAATTAAACAATTACTCTGCAAATTTTCTCTTCCTGCAATCCTCATTTGAAAGCCCAATTTCTCTTTCTTGTAATGTTGTTAAACTTCTATGCCAATGTCACCTGAATTTTACTTTCTTTGGTGACTTAGGATTATGAAAAGAAAAATAAAGATGGAAAAGAAGTAATAAATGAAGGCTATGATCGAGAAAAATGGTGGTGGTGGATGTCATCTCACACATGCAAGTCATCATCTCTCTCAAAATTAAAAAATTGGCTTAATTTAAACTTTTCTAATGTGAACAAACATGGACTGACACATGGACATGGTATTCACACTTCACCTCCCAACCTAATTTTTAGTATGTGTCCTCACATGCACAGTGGTAATGCCGATTTGACAGGGCAAGGAATAATTACATGCTATGGAGAACATCTACATTAATTTACAACAATTAAATGAATGTACTAAAAGACAATTAAGAGATAACAAATTGATGCACATGTACCTGAATTTGTGGAAGATCTGTTGCAAAGAATATGGAGAAAGTACCAGTCACCTTTTAAAAAGTTAGTTGAGCAATTAATGAAAATGTGGAAAAATGAAATGAAGTGGATTGAAGTGAAGTTATGGCTGCATGATGGAAGAGAGAGAAATGAGGATATGGATGGGCGGATGGGTGAATGAATGAAGAAGTGGAATTCTTTATTATGACAAGTGACATACCTTAATTAGCCAGAAGGAGGGACACTAGGTCCACTTCCTTCGGCTGCAGAAAGTTTGGGTGTTGCATGCTGAGTGAATTACTGCATGAATTCGTCCTTGGAAGTTGGCTTATGATACAACTTGAGGTGATGATCATTGACAAGCAGCTTAAATCTAACTAGGTCAATGGTAGTGAATTGAACAACACCATTGGGGAATATTTCAACAACCTCATATGGTCCTAGCCACCTTGTCTACAGTTTTCCTGCATTATCATGATACCTTGAGTCGTAGAGCAATGCCCAGTCACCTAGCTGAAATTTCTCGTCTTTGATAAATTTATCATGCCACTTTATTCTCAGATTCTGCACTACCTCTATATGATTCAAGGCTTCCTTCCTCAGCTCATCCAAAGCATTGAGCTGCATGATTTTGTCCCTTTATGCCTCAGAGATATCCATCCCCAAGTCTATTGCAGTCTAAAGAGTCTTATGCTCAAATTCAATGGGTGTCATAGTTGTTTATCCATACAACAACTCAAAAGGAGTGAAGCCTCTGGTTGTTTTCCAAGTTTTCCTATAGGCCCAAACAACTTTTGGCAGCCTGTTTACCCAATCCTTCCTATGAAAAGCCACTGTTTTGGTCAAAATGGCTTCAATATCCCTGCTAGTCACCTCAACTTGGCCATTGGCTTGAGGGTGATAAGGAGTAGACTTCTTATGCCTTATGTTGTATTCATTGACCAATGCTACAAGGGTTGAGGTGAATTGAGCCCCTTGATCAGTCACTATCTCTCTTGGAACCCCATACCATGTGAAAATCTCCTCATAAAGAAATTCAACAACCTTATTATCTCTTGCATGCTTCAAAACTTAACTTCTACCCACTTGGTTACATAATTAGTGCATACTAAGATATAGGATTTACCATTTGATGGAGGATCAATGGGTCCTACAAAATCTAATCCCTGCTTGTCAAATGGAGTGATTACTATTTGAGGGTAAAGGGGCATCTCATCAGATTTGGTTGGCCTGCACATCCTTTGGCATCTATCACACTTTCTTGTATATCTCCCTGCATCCTTGTGGAGCGTTACCCAGTAATATCTTGTATTTAGCATCTTCATTGTTGTCCTTTTGGTTGCAAAATGTCCTCCACATGGTTCATTGTGGCATGCATGCAAAATATCATATGTCTCATCTTCCCTCACACATGTCTCCTCATGACATGGTCTAGTCTAGTGTAAAATAAACATCCTACAATCCATGAAAAAGGAAATGATTTTTCAAAGTGCACCCTTTTTTCTTTTGGAGAGAAGTGAGGAGGAACCCTCTTTGTGACTAGATAGTTAGCTATGTCAGCATACCAGGGTGTATGTATACTAATGGAGAATAGATGTTCGTCAGGGAAAGATTCATCAATGACTTGATTATTCTCTGAGGCAGTCAGCTTTGAAAGAAATTTTGCAACAACATTAGTCTTCCCTGGCTTATCCACAATGGTTATATCAAACTCTTGCATCAGAAACAACCACCTTGCTAACCTACCTGAGATCAGGGGTTTATTCATGAGATACCTAATGGCTACATGATTCGTGTCCACAAAGATCTGATAGCCTATTATGTAGTTATTGAATTTTTTGATGGCATAAATTATTGCCATCATTTCCTTTTATGTCACTATATAATTGAATTCAACTCCTTGCAAGTTTTTGCTGACAAAATAAATAGCATTTCAATAGCTCCTTCTTTCTCCCCTAAGACTACTCCTATGGCATAGTCTGATGCATTTGTATGGATGTGGAAAGGAAGCTCCCAACTGGGGCTTTTGAGTGCAGGAGCATGAGCCAAGGCTGCCTTCAAGTCAGAAAATGCCTTGTCACAGTCTTATGTCCATTGAAATTCAACATCTTTAGTGAGAAGAGTGTACAATGGTGCTACTATTTTTCTGAAATCCTTGATGAAATGCCTATAGTAGCCTACATGTCCCAAGAAAATCTAACATCTTTTTGTTTTGCAGGTGTAGGCAGATTTGTTATCACCTCAATCTTTGCAAGATCTACTTGAATTCCATTGTGAGAGATGTAGTGGCCAAGGACTACACCTTCCTGCATCATCATGAAACACTTTTCACTATTTAGAGATAGATTGTGGTCTTCACATCTCTATAGGACTCTCCTGATATTCTCCAATCCTTCATTGAAATCAACACCATAGGTGGTAAAATAGCCCATATAAATTTCTATACAATCATGAAAAATATTTGAAAATATGCTAATGACTACCCTCTAAAAAGTTGCAGGTGTATTGAATAAGCCAAATGGAAGGACCGAGTAGGCATAATTCCCCCAAGGACAGGTAAAGGTGGTCTTCTCCTGATCCTTAGGTGAAATTTAGATCTGGTTGTAGCTGCTAAATCCATCTAGAAAAGAAAAGTATTGCTTTCATGCAAGTGAATCTAGAGTTTGATTTATGAAAGGTAGAGAAAAATGGTCCTTTTTGGTGGTAGCATTGAGTTCTTTGTAATCAACACAAACTCACCACTTCCCTCCTTTTTTGGGAATAATCACCAATGAAGACACCCACTGGCTATCTGAGATGGGGTAGACAAATCCTACATCTAGCAATTTATGTAGTTCCCCTTTTACAATTTCTTTTAATGCAGGATTAATTCTTCTTTGTGGTTGCCTCACTGGTGTACAATCATCTATGATGTATATCCTATGAGTGCAAAGCTTAGGTTCCAATCCCTTCATATCATGATAGTCCTAGGAAAATGCATGCTAGTGGGTCTTCAGCAAGGTTGTCAATGACAAGTGTTGTTCTTCACTCAGTTTACTGTTAATGTTTAGATACTTTCATTCTATCACTTGCACTTGTGTAGTTATCTCTACCATAGTTGCTTCACTAATATGCTTGGTACCTTGATTTCATGTGCAACAATGTATGAGAAATTCCTGTTACTACAAGAAGTTCTACTGCAAGAAGAGTGGGCAGAAGTTTCTTTACTAGATCAAAAAAATGAGAGGATGATGCTTCCTCTACTTCACAATGATTTTGAATTATGTTAGGTAATACTTCATCTTCCTCTTGAAGTTGCATGAAAGAGCTTCTACCTAACATCATAAGTTGTGCCACAAAATTAACTTCCTCGGCTGAGTGGGAGGGTAGAGAACAAGCCTTTTGGTACTCTTTCCATCAGAAATGGTCATGTCTCCTATCCTGCATCCAATATAGGCATCTGTTTTTGCTAACCATGGCCTTCCTAGAATGATAGGGTACACGCCTAGAGTAGCTTTAGGACAAAGAATCATGAAATCTACTAGGTACTCCCATGAGTCTAGAGTTAACACAAGGTCCTCCACTATGCCATCAGGTTTAACAGTTGAACTATCAGCAAGCTACAAGATAGTAGGAGTAGGTCTCATGCTTGTAACATTTAGTTGATGCAGGATATCCTTGGTTATTACATTTATGACTGCTCCCAAATCAATCCGATCATTTTTTATTTAGATCCCATTTATGAAAACTCTTACCACATGACTCCTTGGGTCATTGTATTTAGGAACAGTCACTTTTCCAAGCATGATGTCAGCCAACTGTCCCACCACATGAACCATAGTGGGGTCTTTCTTCTTCTTGCCTGAATTCTTATGTCATGCTTCCTTAATTCCCTTGCCATAGATTGGGACATCTTTTATCGCTTGAAATAGAGGGATCTTGAAACATACATGCTTCAAATAGTCTAGAATGTCAAAGGCTGGTTCTTCCTTCTCTTCTTTTTTTTTAGTTATTTCCAACCTCTGAGGAAATGGTGGTTCTTGTTCAGTCTACTTAACTGGGACTAGTTCAGGATTTTCAAGTGCATTTGACTGAATGGAGTCATTCAGATGCTCCCCTTCCTCCACAAGAAGCTCAGTGATAATGGGTGTTGAAGGAGCTAGCAAGGTAGTTCCTAAATGCAAGTGGATGTCACACTCATAGCATATGCAGGGAATTGATTTGGATCAACAGAGTATAGTGGTTGTTACATTGTGGTTTGTTATTTGGGTTAGGTGTAGGTTGAACTGGTAGCTAAGTAGGTTTAGGTGCATTTGAGCTTGAAATAGTAGGAGGCATGATATCATGTTGCTGGGGTTGAGAAGGTGGCTGCATGTAACTGGTTGTCTAGTTTGGCCATTGTTGTCCTCCCGTCCATTGAGATGTTTGTTGCCATTTTATGGAGGTGGCTACCAATTTCCTTGAAACTCCTACCAATTCCCCTAAGGTTGATACCACTTGGGTGGAGAGTTTTGGTGACTAGGATAGGAATTTGGAGGGTTACTCTAAGACTGTGGTGGATATCCTCCATAATTGGATGGATATGGGGACTACGATTGGTTACTTGATGTATAAGAATTAAAATAAGGCCCAACAAAAGATAGTGGATCTGGTGGCATACCTTGTCTTGGAGCCCATGGCCTCCTTTTTGCAATGTAGTAGACTTGGTCATCTTCACCTTCGATTGGATTGAATTTAGGTGGAATTTTCTTACTTTCAATATTAGCTACCATCTTGCATCTGTAGTACTTCTTCTTTTGTCTGCAATGGGGGAAATACTCTGCCAACATTGCCTCTACCTCCTCTTGTTTCTTCTTGGCCTAAAGTGTATCCAACTGAGTAGGTATATTTTTTATGATGTCTTGCTTGAAGGCTACCAGCAAGTGAGTAATCTCCATTCTTAAAACTTCACGGGTAGATGACTTACCTAGAGAGGATTGGTAAGCTCTCCCTTTCTTTGAAGTTTCCCTAGATTAGTTCTAACATATCTTCTTGATATCTTCCCAAGGAACTTGGGTGATATCTCCTCCTCCCATCAGGTCTAAGGCATCAGTGTAGTTGTCATTAATTTCTCTTAGGAAAAGAAGCTTTTGTGATTCTTCATTAAGTGTATGGTGTGGATATTTCTATAGACAAAATAAAAATATTGCAAGGTAATTCTCCAGACTATCATCCTCCTTTTGTTGCATCCTAAAAATGTCATCTCCCCTCATGTCACTACCCCTACAATATTCCTTGCACTTCTCAAGGAACTTTGTCTTTATGTCCTCCCAAGTCTCCATAGTATTTTTTATAGGGCTCATAAACCATCTTAATGCAGATTATTTCAAGGTGGTAGGGAATAGCTTAAGCCTATGGTCATCAGTGGTATAGTCATAGCTCATGCAGAGTATATCAAACTCAAACAAGAAGGTATCAGGGTCCTCTGTGACAAGTCCATAGAACTTAGGAAGGACTGAAGCAGGGATATTTTTGAGGTTGTCAACTTCATTTAGATGAGCAATGGGGAAAGGAAAAGTTGGTTGGTTGGGCCTATTTCTATTTGCATCACCCATGGCTGCCTGATGTAGTTCCAAAGAAAAGGGATTCTCAAGCTGATTTTGGTCTTTAGAAGAGGTTTCAAAACTACTCAAATTGGGGAATGCATCAACAAAGGGGTGTGCTTCTTCTTCTTCTTCTTCTTCTTCTTCTTCTTCTTCTTCTTCTTCTTCTCTTGGAAGATTCAAATGCTCATCTAGTTGGAATGGATCAGGGTTATTAGGAAGGAATCTCCCATGAGCATCTCTCCTCCTTCCTCTATGCATACGGTATCAACTCACTATCAGGAAACTCACACAAATAATTAGCAAAAGAATGGTCGATCATTACTTTCCTAAATGAGGGGTATACTAAGAACAACTTTCAGAAATACTTCTATAGAAAATAAACTATCTACGACTCCCAAAGAATTCCCTAGTTTGACACCATCCTCGACAATGACGCAAAAATTTTTGGCCTCCTACAATGATCTAACAACTAAACCCTTACAGTTGTAATTCAGAGATTGGACATCTAATCTGAATAGCTATCTCAACATCATGAAGGTGCATTTAACTTGTCAATCCAGGGATGCAGACTTGAAATGGGTCAGCACAGTATGTGCACTAGGAATCCAAAGTAGCCACATTCATCCTACAACTAAGAAAGACCTAATGTTGAAAGTAAATTGCTTAAGAAGGAATAACATAAATGTTGAGCATCAACCAACATCAATACTAAGCTGAAATGCATAATATAAATAAGAATCTGAGCAAACAAATATGAAACTACTTTGTCTAATTTGGCTGCAGGAACAGTCATAGAATGCAATTCTAGTGGTTGTAGGAATAGACAATGCCAAATTTTTAACTAATTTCTAAATAGAAAGTAATAACTAAACTAAAGGATGGAATGCTCACCAAGTGGGCCCCCTTGGATGAGTATCTCTTAAGACAAGTGTAAATTCAAATGCATGAACTTATGACTTCATTTTATTCATTGGAAAACAAAAGTACAATGAAGCAGCATAACTGGATTACTTGAAAACTAAGAATGCAAGTACATCATCAAATTAATCAAAATTATAAGGAGCATTTGAGTGTTATTTATAGGAAGAAAAACTACTAACTAACTACCTAGCAAGGCGGTCAACTCCAACAGAGTAGGAGGATGCCACTTTAGGGAAATCATGAAAAATGGAGAGGAGGTTATGCATGCGTGGAATTTGGTCAAGCATGTTTTCCTTAACGCAAATCTAGCACAACAATAACTCTTATGTTCACTCAACAAACAATTAAGATCATTTACAAGGCGGTGACAATCCTTCAATTTAAACTAGGAATTTCCCTCTCGCTGAGAGTATTCCCTCCATTGACATTTGAACAATCACCTTGTTGTCTTTGATGGTGAATGACTAGCTAGAAAAATCTTCCTCAATTTTGTAGGCTTTAATTATCTGCATAACAATATTAGCACACATAACAATTGCATATATGTAACCATCTTAAAGTAGCATTCATTAATCCATATGTAAAATTAACATAGATAGTTCATATAGCATGTCAATGTCATTTAAAGGTTACAAAAATAGCTTATGCCCAATGTCTATGGTTTTGAGGAAATATCACAAAAAGGTCAGCATCCAAGTATCAAAGCCTATGACAACTACAACAAATAGATAATAAATAATATTAGAATTGAGTCATAAACTGGACTCATTAGTTTCCAAATGCAAAAATCATATAATTATAAAGATGGCTAAAAGCATTCTAAAATCTAGGGGTCTACCAAATAATTTTTGGGATATAGTTTTTGCTATATATATATTTGAATAGATTTCCAACAAAAAGTGTGAAAAATATGACACCTTGTGTTACATGGTGTGGTACAAAACATGGTATAGAAAATCTTATGGTTTTTTGAGGCATAAATTATACTCACATAGAAAAACAAGGAAAAGAAATATGATAAGAGTGAGAAGTGCATTTTTATTGGATACAACAAGGAGACAAATGGCTATCAGTTGTATAATCTAGTGAGTGAGAGATTAATTATTAGTAGAGATGGTATCTTAAATACTAAAAATTAATATTGGAAATGGAATGGACATTTGAATAAGACAAAACAGAAAAGCTATTTATTTGGAACAAGATGTTGCACAATCTTCTCTTGGCTTAAGAACTAGCTTAAATGCTAGTGCATTTCCTTCAATTAGTCCACCATTCTCTCCACCTAGTCCTTCTTTAAGATCAAGTCCTCCTCCAAGGAAGATAAAAAGTTTGTTAAAATTTATGGAGCCACTAACAGTCTTGATTCGACTATTAAATTTTATTTCCTATCTCATATTCAAGTTGAAGCAAGACAATTTGAAGATGTAGTAAAACAAGAAGTATGGGTTAAAGCCACTAATTAGAAAATTAATTGCACTAAAAAGAATGAAAAATAAAAGCTAGTTGATCTTCCAACTAAAACATTATTATTCTACTAAAGTGGATCTACAAAACCAGATATAAAGTTGATTGATCCATTAGAACGCTAATGTAGGAGCATCCATGTTCATAAGAAATCCTATGTTGACCAATAAGAATTTTAGGTTCTACCCTAGTTTTATTTTTCTTCTATTCTTTTTTGGTATTAGATTGCTTTAGGAAAGAATTTTTGGGTAAATTGGGAACATCATCTTGCATAAGGGCTTAATGGGTACTTGTAGGTTTTATTTGCTAGAAATTGGGCAAAACCTGACTAAGTTTTTGAAAACTGGAGTTTGTGGCTTGCTTAGGAACTAAGTTGGAGGTTTAGGAAGTTTTGAGAACCCCAAGAACCACTAACAAGCTCTAGTTCCTTTCAAACCATTTGATGGTTCCTAGTTCTCGGTGTAGTCAAAACCACTAAAAAGTTATTTTCCCCTCTCTATTTTTCTAATAATTCCAGTTCCAATTGAAAGTGTCAACAAAACTTATGACACTTAACTTATTTTTGTGAAGTTTTTATGAGTTTGAGTGGTTCCTAGTGGAATAAGAACCTCTAATAAACCCCCCACAAGGAAAACATACTTCGAAGTTTCCTACCAGAATAATAACCTCTGACAAGTGGTGGTTCCCAATTCTTGAAGAGTTTAGAACAATCAACAAGAACACAAAAGATTCTTTAGAAGTTCCTAGTGGAATAGCAACCTCCGATAGGTGGTGGCTCTTGGTACCTAAAGGATGTTAAAGCTCCATAGAGCTGTTTTAGGGATCTTTTAAATGTTGACATGTGGGAGGATTGTTCAATTCTAGTAGTTCAACTTTGATCATGATGGACATATAAAGGAAGTTAATACACTCTATGGGGATACAGATCAATGATGAAGAAATTCAAACTTCATTAAGTTAATTTGAATGATCTAGGGATTGGGGCATATTGATTGGGAATATTTTGAAGAATTTTTTTTAAGAAAAATATTGATTTGATTATATTAAATTCCTAAGAAATTTAATGTGGCATATAAATAAATATTTTGAATTGGATTATTTTGTTAAGAATTTGTTTCTTGTGGCTATGTGCTTGGTCTATTTGATAAGACTCCTCATCATGATTGCATCATATGGTATCAAAGAAAGATTTTCATTTTAAGAGGCCCTGTAATAAGTTATAGAGAGTTGAAGAAATATGTGTCTTTAGAGCCATCTAGAAATTATTGTAGGTTTTTGAGAAGTCAGACAATCGCAGAGGGTTAAGAAGGACATTGGAGATCACACAAGAGATAGTTTTATGTGGAAACCAATAGAGTTAATTGTTAGAATTTTGAATAAAAACAAGACACATGATCAAACAATGAACAAAGACAATTTCCATGCAAGAGATCTACGAAATAAATATTTTTCATTCCTTAATAATAAAATAATTACAAAATATCCCGATTGATAATGCAATGAGGGTTGAGTGCTATATAGGAGCAACCCTATATGATAAAGGGATTATATCCTGCCAAGTGTCAGCATCACATGTTGTAGACACGCAAAGTATGCATACATTTCAATCCAATATTTTAATTAAATAACATTCATTTAATCAAATCTAACGTTTCATCCTTCAATTAAATAAATTAACTTCATCATTACCTCATTTAAATAAATCAATCAAATCCTAACATTTCATCTTTCATAAATCATCTCCTAGATTCATCCTCAAATTAATTAACCTTTATCTTGCATCATCCTTTTAATTAAATAAACCAAAATTTATTTAATTAAATCTCAAAAGTCATATTTCTCCTTCTTGATTTAAATAAATCAAAATATTTAAGTCAAATGGGTCAAAATCACCTAAACATCATTTAAGCTAATCTAATCCTAATTAATCTAATCTAACCACCCATCACATCCTCTAGCTTTTCCCACTTGCACCAATAAATCATTTTAATTCATTTATAAAATAATCATTTTCCCTCAACAAAGCATCTTTTGAGAATATTCCTCAAGTTTGAATATGAAGACAAGTTGACTTGTCCCTTCCAACATGGCAATAACTTCTCTCTTACATGTCGCCCACTTAGCATTTAACTCTCAATTTCAAATTTGAATCTCCCCCTCTTTGGCACATTGGCCAAAAATTGCACATTCCTCAACCTATCACAATGTGACAAGTGGCTTCATCTCATTGGTCAAGTCATTATCCCACATTGCTCTATTTTGAGCTCTCTTTCAACTTGAGAGTCTATAAATGAAAGCTTCATTCTTCAACAAATCCTCCACAATCTTTAGATCTTCCTCCACAACTTGATCCACAATCTTCATACAAAGTTACTCTCTTCAATTGAGAACTAATTTTTCCCATCACTATTGCATCCTCATCATTAGCATTATCAAGGGTTGGGAAAGGGTCACTTCTCACAAGTGACACCAATCCACTATGGAATAGGTTATTCACTATGCTCCTTAGGATTTCAACTAGTTTGTTTTGTTACTAGTTTGTTTTGTTGTTATGTTTGTAGAGCATAAGGGATTATTTCATAAAGAATACCTTTTTTTTTGCTTTCTTTTAACTAACTTCATGATGATATATGGAATAGAGATAAAAGTTGCAGATATTTGGTGTTACACATGCAATGGGATAGAATGGTCTAATAATAGCTCACTTCAATTAACATAAAAAATCACTCATAAGTTTAGATTAAGTGCATGAAATGAATTAGACTAACAATCAATTAAAGATTAATTAATTATTAGCTAATGCACGATTAATCTAACACCCCCTTAAGATGAACTTAGGGAGTAGCTAAAAACCCCTAAAAAGAGAATGCACGACGGGTCTTGGCAAACAAGGTCTAATATGGTACCCATGTACAAACAATCTAATCTCTCACAACTAGAGGAAAAAGGAGAAGACCACATGGTAAGAACTTCTCTCCAAAAGAGAGAAAGGCGAATGAAGGACTATAAAAGCCTCCAACCCAATCTGAAGGACTAAGAAGCCTCCAACCAAAACAATGTCCCAAAAAAGAGGAACATGAAGAACATTTATGATAGGAATCTATGACAACACCTATAGTAGGTTGTATATGTAAGATGACAATATAAGAGGCAAGCTATGTTTTAGAATGTAAGTTGTATTGAAAATCTCAATGCATATTTATTATTATTTCCACCAAATAGGGTGTGAAAATTTAAGTGCTCAGTTTTTCTTAAAGGCATTGAAATATAGAGCTTGCAATTATGTGGATGAAACCCATTAGAGACTGGAATCAAAGGAGGAAACCACTTTGGTTAAGAGAGAAATTTCATTCAGGGATTGAATTGGAGCTTTAAAGATTTGCAAGATAGTTCAATTATTCAATGTGTGGTTGTAACTGTTGCACGTTGCAAGTGAAGAAGTGTGTAGTTTTGGGTGTAATTTGGATTTCATATTTGTTTGAGTGTATTTTTTTTTAGCACATCATTTTGGTTGTTAATATTTTCTTATTATATTAGATTAAATTAGATTTAAATATTATAATTCTTAATTCCTAGTTTGAAGTCATTTATTGTTGTTAGTGTGGTGAGTTCTATAGTGTTGGTGTGAGAGATTTTGGAGAGATAGTTTCACTTTCTTGTTGCTATTGTGGTTGCTACGATTGTTGCTATAGATTTTTCTATTGTAGCACTATATTTTGTTTCAAAATCAAATTTTATTGATTGAAGTACTAAAAATTTCTATACAAACATGGTCAAATCACGTGCTCGAAAATTATTTGATTTTTGTGGGTGTTCCAATTTATATTAGAAAATAACTTCATGAGGGTTTGAGCATCATGTTTTTCTTCAATTTTTTTGTAGCTCAATTTATGATAATTAGTTTCACAAAATATTCCAATTGAGACATTACACATCAATAAATTTTGAATATATTGCTTCAACTTTAGCATCTTGTTAAGTAATATGGTTGAATAGAGTTGTAGTAGATTCAAGGTACAAATAAAATAAGCCAACGGTTTTTGTATTGTGATAATAACTCAGCAATTTCTATCACTAAAAATCCCATCTTCCATAGTCAAACCATACACATTCATCTTTGGCATCATTTTGTTAGAATTCTTGTAGCTGATGGACAAGTTAATTTGAGGTTTTATAAAACCACTTATCAACTTGTTGATATTTTCACCAAGGTAGTTTCAGAAGAAAATTATGAGAGATTAAGGAGAATGATGGGTGTTTGTACATTAAACATTAAGGGGGAGATTGAAAATGTTAATGCTTAACTACCATCACATAATTGTTTAATGACACATGGTTCTCATCATTGAAAATAAGCCACATCCAAACCAAAGAATAGTTTGTCCTATGGTGGCTAGTAGCTCAATGATATAGCACTTCAACAACAAATGGAAGGTCTTAAGTTTGAATCCTAACTGATCCATGAAAAGCTCAACATGGTATTAGGTCAAGCTAGGCTACAGGCCCCAAACATTCTATAGAGTGGCTTAAGGGAGGATGTTAAAAATAAACCACATCTAAATCAAAGATGGACTAGTCCTATAGGGATTAGTAGGTCTAGAGTAGCTTAGTTGTAGATCACTCCAACGACAAATTTGAAAGATCCTAGATTCATATCCTAACTGATCCATTAAACACTTAACATCCACCAACACTCAAATTTGGTTGTGGATTTTTTTTTCCTGCGCCTTATAAAATACATTGTTTAACATTTTTTATAGCTGCTGTATGTTATAACTTTTTTTAAAAACATAACGTTCTATTTCCATGCGGATGTATTCATGCAACTATTATTCAATGTAAAATCATTCTCATTGGCTGCATTATTTTTTTCCTTTTAGGTAGGTTGTTCATTCTGGAGGCAGTGCACTCTAGGGGCTAGCTGTTGTGTAATATTGTTGAATATTGTTATTCTCTAATTGTTGGGTCCATCAAGGGCAACTATACTTTATATTTTCTGTAGTTTTGTATACAGGCTGCTGAGTGATACTCTTCTTGATTGGCTGGGATTATAATATAATGCAGGTCTGAGGCATCTTTTTCTGTTTACTTTTGAAAACGTACCCGGACTGCTATGTTTCATCTCTGAAAACAAGTGCCTTTTTGAGCAGCATTATTATCAAGTAGAAAACTCTGTGAGATCACTGTAATTTCTGTAGAAGTTGACACTTTATTTAAGACTTTCTTATCTTATAAAATCAAATAGTTTTGATTGCTACAGCAATAATAGTGCTTTACTTTTGATATTGTTTCAACAGTTGCATGGTTTAAAATCTCCTGGTTTCTTATGAAATATTTACGCGTGTTCCTGTAACTGGTTTCTCTTCCAAAATCAACTATAGATTAAAAGTATTAACTAAAACTATGGAGAAATAAACATACCTTTTCTCTTACAGCGGCTTCAAAAGATTTAATATCTCTGATTCTGGTTGATCGTGCCATGTTTTGCCCCCTTGCTTTGATCACATCATGAACAACTACGATCTCCTCATTCTTCTGCATTGGGGCATAATATTCTGCTTCCGGCTTACATGTGACCAATGCTGTGCGTTCTAGTGCTTTGAGCTCCATCGATCCAACAACGTACTCCACATGTGTACGAATCTTTCCATTAAAGAAAGAGCATATGTCCAAAAATGCTTCTTGAGTGGATATCTCAAGCCCCTCGAATACAAAATCCACCATACGTTCGCTGAGACATTTTTCTTTAATTACCTCCCCTTTCTGCAAAGCATTTAGTATCTGACTACATTTGTCCGCCTTGTATTGCTGATTTTCCAAATGAGCACCAACAATCTTTAGAACAAGAGGAACCCCGTTGCAAATATTCAAGATCCTGTCAACATCATCTTTGATACGATCAATATTCTTAGTTTCTTTGCACAAAATTAACTCGGCATCGTCATTCTGGAGGGGTTCGACAATATATTCATTGAGAAACCTTTTATTAAACATATTTGTGGAACTCAAATCTCTTGTTGTTAAAAGAAGTCTGATATGGTTGCCAATGCTTTCCAAGCCTTCGGGCAAAAGGTCTTCGAGGTCTTGTGCTCGCAGAACATTGTCAATAAACAGAAAGACAGGTTTATTCGCTTTCCGGAAAGCCCTTTTCAAAAAATATCTACCCTCTTCTGTATCTCTCAAAATTTTTTCTCTTCCAGAGTTGTAGTTGGGGAGGGCATCCATCAAAATCTGCTGCTGCATCTTTTTTATTTCATTTTTCTGGGGATTTATATTCAGTACAACTCTGGTATGGTTGTAACCTTTCAGAGTTAATTTTGAATATACAGCCCTGGCAATGTGTGTCTTCCCAATCCCACCAAAGCCATAAATGACCACAGCCCCGAATGACTTATCTTCTGTGTTCATGTCCAGCAAGTCCTCCACTTTTCTTCTCCGTTCTTTAATTCCAACTATTAGAAAAAATAAAATTTGAAAGAAGTTATAAAGCGATGCTAAAGCAATACTTTTAGAGTTCCAATTTTTAAGAGCGATTAGATATGCTCGAATAAAATGTACTAAAATTACTGGTTTTTTAAATACTGGTTTTTAAAGGATGCATTTTTAGGTATACCTATTCTTTAACTGTGTAGTGAATAATAAAATAGTTTTAATAAAATATCTATTTTAATAGATAAAGTAATAAATAGTTTTCATTATATTAAAATTGGAAGGGTCAGTACTAATTACAAACCAGTCATAGAGGCAAACCAGGAACTCACGAGCAATGAGAAATTAAAAAAGTAAACAAAAACTAATGCTTAAACAGTTTGACTAGCAGGAAATAACAACAAAAAGAAACCATAGAACTGGGACCAACACAAAAACACAAGACATCTATAGGTTTCCTAAAAGCTTGAGACCAGTGATCGCGTTCCACTCTTGAGATAGGAACTCAAGCCAGGGCCTTGAAGAATGGCTCAGATATCCTTGGGTATCCTTGGTAAAATAATAAATAGTTATGTGCTTTAGAAAATAGTATATAATATTTTTGAAAAATTTATGTAGTGAGTAAAATAATTTTAATGATATAAGGATCTATTTTAGTAAATAAATAAACATAGATATCTTAATTACCTCTATCTAATAGATGCCACAAAATATCAATTTTGAGGCACCTTGAAAGCACTTTGAGACTAATATTTCTCAATAACTTTTTGATTAATGTATTTAATATATGTGCTAACATATTAAAATGGTCTAGCTATTCATGAACATATTTCTCCTTTTATGTTTACATAAATAATAATTTGTATAAGTCTTTTCATCTTAAAAAGTAGTAGTTTTTGTTGGAATGGAAAGAAATCAAAGTTAGTATGGAATTTGTCTGAGGCAGCATGTCTCTACTATCATCTCTAGTATAAATTCTCAACAATTACACCCTAATGGGGTTTGAACCTTGATGGAAAGAATAACAGCACAACAACTTAACCATTACACCATGCCACTATTGGTATATTTTATTAATATCTTAAGAAGGTTCTTGTTTGGATATTAAACAATTACAAACGAGATATTTATATAGTGAGAGATAAATGCAACGAAAATGTTGATATAGACATAGCAATACATGTACCAAACATTAAATGTACTCAAGGTTTACCTAGGAATAAAAGGAATCCATTTTATACTACTAATATTGTGTAGTTTGATAAGTATAAGATAACAAGGATGTCATAGAATAACCAACATCTTAGTGAAATCTTGGAAACTAGGTTTTCATGGCATACAATATGTATACTCTTTCTAACTCTACTCTAGACAGTACTTAGTTTCTTATGAACAAGATCCAAACAATGCTTTCAATTAGAAGTTTTTCAGATCTTATTATATTATTCAAATTATCTTTGAAAAATAAAAGAGGAAGATTTCAAATGAGATCAACGAATTCTGCTCCTAGATTTCATTTTTTTCATCCAAGACATCCACTTCAACCATTTATACTCATGACACTCAAGAAAGTTATTTTTCATAAGATGTGTGAAATGCACTTAAGCTATAGTAATGGAATGTAATCCATGTGTTATCTTTATAGGATCTCACTTACTTGAACCCCTATTAGAACCCCATTAATCTATTTCAACACATTTGAGATGTTGCATTCATGAAAATAGATATAATATTACTTGAGATTTAGCCCTTATGTTACTTGCAATATAATTAAATTGAAAATCTTTGAATTGGCTTGGGAAATTATCTCTAGCCTCAAATTTAAATTGGGATGAGAATGGAAGAACAGTTTATAAAGAGCTATGTAATAACCCCCCTTACTAATATTTTTTAATTCACAAAAAATACTAACTTAATTGACCAAACATCTTCCATCTAAATGAGATGTGCCAACTTCATAACCTTTCCAATCATACTCATGGAAACAACTCTATGCCATTCGATTCATATAATTGTGCTTGAATGTGGTAAGCTTGCAATGCTAGGGTCATTACTAGACCTAGACCTTAGAATCTTGGAGGATTCATTCATGATGACCCTAATTTTTTATCCCATTTATAAATTTGAGGCTTCATAGTTCTTATACCAGTGATGGAGAGAATTTATCTTGTTCTCTTGTATGAAATCTTTGATCTCATTTTTAAAACATGACTATTCATTGAGCTTATTCTTTAAAATTAGTCTAATTACAATAGATTGATAATAAACACATCGCAATCAAGTGTTCATTCCATACAACCATTAGTGTAAAAAACCACACAAAACCACATAAACATCATACTATTCCAAGATTACAAGTTCACATAGATACTACCTTAAGAATAAATCATTTATGTAGAAGGTGATTAGCCCATACACACATCAAAGGTACACATAGTAACTAAGATAATCATATAGATGGTGTGAATTATTCACACATAAATAACATATACATGATATGATAATTTGTGCATGCATCACATATTCACATAAAGATCACATATAAAGATATATGTGGATGTAACCTAGTACACGCATCATCCCAGTAGTTGGTTCACTAAGACATAATCCCAAAATTAGATTTTTTTTGGAAAATGAATTTTGGTGCATCCCATCTTGTGCCTTGGTTCTCATCCTTTTCTCTATCCACTACCATCTATGATAATAATCATTAATCTCATACTACTTGTCATCATTGGCAAGGGATTATGTATAAAAATATGCATAAAATACTTAAGTACATTCACAAAAGTACATAAGTGACCTTGAATAGCAACAAGAAGTGGATGTGAAATTTCTACATGCATCTTACCATTACTCAATTCACTTAAAAACCCTTTTAGTACATCCCAACTAATGAAAGGAATGTTAATGAATCCTATTTTACATTGTAGTTCCTGTATTTTTCCCTTGTTCTTTGCACCCATTTTATCATGTGAAAGCATCCCATACTACATATAATCATCACTAGATAATGGGTAAGTGTAGCAACATGTATCACATGAGGTCTTTAATATGATTTCCATAGGTCACTAAGCTTTTAAGTTGGTAGATCATAACATCTATCATCTTCATGCCATTGGGTAAATTTAGTCCAACCTAGTATAGGGTAGCTCCTAGAATCTATAACTCTTATATTAATGGTGAAATATAAATAAGAAAAATTACACATTGGGGGGGGGGGTGCATAAAGTTGGGTACCAATTTTATGGCCACTTATGAAATTTAAAAAAAAAACGCAATGCGAGCCCATTATTTCGCGTTAAATACAAAGAAAAAAGTGAAATTATTTGCCTTGGAATACCAACCCAAAGGCTTGGAGGGCATTCCCAACAAGGCCAGAGACATGTTTTTGCAAATTCTACAAATTTTCACATAATTGGGTCCATGCTCACCATCAAGATTGCATCTAGTTCAATATCGACAAAATCAAAAACATGGGTAATGTTAGGTTCTCTCTTAGCTATCCAACAATGTAATTTTTTTCACTTTTCGACAATGTTAAGCCTTTCATCCATAATTTATTTTGTTTGTATGTCTTTTTTTTCCAAAAAACAATGTTTAGTGTTCTTTTTGTTATAAATTAACTGTTCATCAAAATTTCAAATAAATTACATTTTTAGAAACTAGACTCCATTCTATAAATTTGAAGAAAAAAGGAAAAAGAAAATCAATTATTTTCAAACATTTGTAGGGGTAGCATGGCCAAAATTCTTCTTTTCAAGAAGTGCCCACTTAGAAAATTAGTAAAATATCAACTATTCATTAAAAAATTATCAGAAAATTTTTGCACCAACTAAATGCTATTAGCTAACTTTTGACCATAGCGATTTTAAAAATACTACAAAGAAGTTCACCTTGCTCAAGTCGTACAAGAGTTGCTATGTTATGTTTTTCTGACAAAAACAACACCAATTTTTGTACATCCCTCTTTTGAACCCCTTAATCTCAACCATTTTCAAAATAAGTTAGTAGTTTAGAAAGTATACTTGGAGCACTTTGATCCTTGTTTTTGTTCCATTTTGAAATTTTGAGTGTAACTATCCTCAATTTCACGTCCAAGGTCAACATTTCCTAATTTCAGAAAAAAAATGGCCACTCAAGCTTTTTTTTTTGGGGCCGGCGTTTGCACCAGCCCATTTATCACTTAACAACTTTCCCAGACGAAAACAGAACTTAGCCAATAATAATTAGACCAATACCAGGTCATTCATTTGTGACTAATAGTAGCGGAAACAGTTAAGAGTACATTCCTGTGGGATCATGATCGCTTCCCTCCGGCACTATTCATTCAAAACAATAATCTGGTAGCTCGCTATTACATTTTTTCGCTTTCCTGGTACCGTTAGAACCGAAGTCGCGCTTGCTCTCAATTACCAGACTCATCGCGGGGATGTCTCGCCGGCACAACCTGAAAACACATAAGGGGGTTACTCATCACAAATAAATCGCAAATAACCCACGATATGCCCTACACACATAGGATATAGTCCTATTGAAAATATTTAAGCATTTAGAATCACGTCGAACCACATTGCCCCGGTCTTATATGGACCACATAAACACAAAACTCAAACTGATAAGAAAAAAATTTACTTACTTCACTTAATTTTTATCTTGATATTATTTATTTATTAGATAGAAATTAAACCACAAGTAGTAATATTAAATAATATCCCACCTTTAAGAACATAACATTTTGTATAGTATTAATAATAAGTAATATCACATTTTCCACTAGAAATATGCAAGGGAAAAATACTCAACTATATTCAATGGTACTTGTTATTAAATTCCTATAGATGACATAGGAAGACATAAGTAATTATATCCTAAGTTCAACATAAAATTAGCTACATATTTAAAGTAAGGAGACCATCCAAAATTAATAACAAATGTTCACACCATTAGATTCTAATGGATTAATTCTATTTCATCAATAAATTAAAGTGATTGAGCTTCCATAACCCATTCATATCCATGTCAAGGTCAAGTTTGTAATGCCCTTAATTCGGGAAAACTATACCTCACTAGGTCATGAGGATAACCTATACCTCAATGATTCATGGCACATAGTGGTGGTGTTCAAAATATAACACTAATTATTTTTGTTTAACTAATATTGGAGACACTATTACAAATTCTCATTGAGATAGAAATAGATGAAAATTATTAAAATTTCAGCAAATATTTGAAAAGGATTTGAGAAGTCAAGCATCTAATTTAAGTTATAGTAATTGGAAAGAATGAGTTCACAACTAGATCAAATACATACTTTAGTCTCTAGCTAAAGTATATTGAAGAAGGAAGGTTGATTAAGTTTAAGAACACTCATACTATAGAACAATTTATAACCCCTTCATTATGGACCTAAAAAAAATTGCATCCATCACTTAAGGAATTACTACATACCCACTTCCAAATGGGATCAAAGCCCCATGTATTTCTCTTAGGATCTTAACTATTAAGATGAGAACTTGCAATTTCCCAAAATAAGTAAATATTTACAAATAATATACACAACCATTTTTTTACATACATTAGATTGGTATATGGCTTTGAGAATCCCAACCTTGATAGATGGTTTCCCTAAAGAGACTAGGGCTAGCTTAACCAAAGGGAATCACATAAATGAGTTAAACCATAATTATACATAATTTTACTCTAATAAATTACTTCAATATATTTATATGGAACATTTCTTGTAACTAAGTTGCTAAACTACCTCTACCTAAAGTGGTCTCAATTATCAACCATATATTTAATTTTAGCTATGGATAAAAAAATCACCCTATTGGGAATATTACATTATTCACATATCTTTAAGAATGTTAGCATGTCTTTAGGATACACATAATAGTTATTTGTTTTATCTTATTAGTACCTATGAGTATTTGTTATGGTTTGTTAGGAGTTATGTATACCATGACTAGGATTGGTTATCTGAACTCTCCTTTAATTAAGGAGATGTAATTCCTATTAATATGTAATATATTGTTGAATGAAATATGGGAGAAATATAATATTTATTTTGTCTAAAATATAATCCCAATTTCTCTCATGGTATTAGAGTTGGGAGTTTAAAAATATTCTTTACTGTTATCTCTATAAAATTGTGTTTTCTCTCTCAATAATGAATGAAAATTAAAAAGTCAAAATATTTTGGAAAGCGTAGATAGACAAGAAATAAAACCATTTTTTTTCAATTTATTTTTCTTATTGAAAGATAAGTTTTGCAAGGAAAATTTAAGAGACATGAGTTTGTACATATCTGGGCATTTAAAAGGTAGCTTCATTTTAGGGTTTGATGATTATTTTTTAGTATAGGTAAAATAGGTTTTGAAGGGACCCTGAAACCCTTTACAAAATAAAACACTACTTCAACAAATAATTACAAGAAACAACACCAAAAAAAGAAAGAAGCC
This sequence comes from Sequoia sempervirens, assembly GCA_007258455.2. Classification (NCBI taxonomy): domain Eukaryota; kingdom Viridiplantae; phylum Streptophyta; class Pinopsida; order Cupressales; family Cupressaceae; genus Sequoia; species Sequoia sempervirens. The sequence goes on from VDFB02129318.1 coordinate 139,946, forward strand.
AAAAACCAACAAAACAACAACCAAAAAGAGGCACAAGAAACAACACACAACTAGAGATTCTTCAGGATGTCCGCTGCTTCCAAATCATTATCAATAATATTTTGATGAAAATTCATAACTTCCACTACCTCTTCAATAGGTATTCCAACATTAGCATTCAACTTGGTTTTCTTATGGGTTCTAGTTGAAGGACCCATCTCACTCGCCACTTTTTGCTAGGCTCCAACACCAACAATAACATCTTTCATACTAGAGTCATCCCCCAACCACTTCCTAGATTTATTGTTTGAAAAACACAAACCTTTAGGTTCATTACACATTGCATGCTTTCTCACCTCAAGAACCTTCTCCAACTTTTGATTGACATGATCATAATTTCTTCGAGAACAAAAATTCTATGCTCATAGGAATTTTTCATTTTAACCATCTCACCAGCAATCATTTTAAGAGTATCAAGAAGTTGATTAACCTCAAGCTATACCTTACTAACTTGAGCCTGGACATTAGGACCCCTAGAGGAAGGAGGCTCATTAGAGTTGTTAGTCATAGCTCTAACCCTGACATTAGTAAAATTCATTTCATGGAATACCCATTTAAAAAGCTTGAATAGGGTTAAGCCACCCTCTTTCACCATGCCAAGAAAATCAAACATATCTTCCCTCTTGATGTTGAAACCATCCCTGTCAACCGCAATATCCTCCTGGGATTCACTATCGGTAGTGTCTTTATCTAGGGTCTCCTTCCCTTTCCGACCAAAAACAAAATCACTACTAGCCAAATCCTACTCCATCATCTGATCCTCAGCACCCTATGAATTACCATCATGCTCTTGCACCTTTTTCCTCTTAGGATTCTTAGGAAGATTCCTCATTTTTGGCCCCTCTTTTTTCATCAAATTAGAACTAGGGGAAACCCCCATCTAGAACCTGAAACCAATATCCGCCTTGCTTGTTTTTCCTAGAACAACACCCTTCAACTTCTTACCTCTCATCGCCTTCACAGAATTGGACTTCTGATTGTATTAGGAATGGTCCACCTCCTCCTCACCACCCATGTCATACTCATGATCCCTAGAAGTATTATGAGGGTTTCTCTTTTTTCTTCTCTTGCCCTCAGAAGTGGCTAGAGATTCCAAATCAACATCCATGGATGCCTCCAACCCAGGGGCATAATCTTCATCATTAGACTCATTCTTTGACCCCGTAACATACTCATAATATTTCCTCTTCTTCCCAATAGAAATTTTAGGTTGACTAGGCATAATAAAAGAGTTAACATACTAAAAAATCAACAAAATTAAACCTTCATGGAGAATTGGGTTCCTGGGGTTTCGTTTGTGATCTCTTATACCATGTTCCAAAGACACTGGTATATAAAAAGGAAAAGACACATTTTTATTCCTACAATGATTTAGCAAAAAAAAGTGATACCCTGAGATAACAGAGAAGAGACCGTCGAGGGTGAAATACCTCATAAATTCCTATGCAACATCTCTCCATATAGCCTTAATTGAGAAATGATAATAACCTCCACATTTAGCCTGATCCAACTTTGGCCTCTCATCATCTTTGAAGAAGATATCTAGGGCTGCACTAGACTCATTTTTGTCTCGATATACTTTTCAACCATTAGTTGACAATCTAGTGATTTGAGCAATGAGATCCTCTATAATGTTGAACTCATTTCCACCAATTTACAAAACATGATTCTTCCATCCTTCAAGAAACTCATGAGACATCTTTAAATCATGGGCATGTGCAAATTTTCCATGTAGGAAGTCACTCCCCCTAGCTCTAACAATCTCCAAACCTTCTCATTACATTTTACAATATCACAGGAGATAGGCTTTATTTGATTTCAATCACCCCTCACTGTTGCAATGGGTAAGCACCCCAACAAAAAGAAAAACTTGTAGAGGAGATGAAGAAACCTCAAGAACTTGTAGAGAATACAAGGAAACCTTGAGAAAAAATTATCTTTCCAATTACCCACAATCCGTGCAGAAAAGACAACATGATAGAGATAAATTATGAACATTGAATGCCTAGTCATTCAAGCCTCAGACCCATTAGTAAACAACATAGCCTTACTTCTCAAGAATTTACACCTCTGAAGGAAATTATGTGTCTAGAACATGTAAAAAATCCCCATCACAATAGGAACCCCCATCTCATCCCCTTTGTGAATCATGACGAGTTATTGAACGTGCTTTAAAGGGAAGGGGATTGTATTATGCCCATTCCATATAATCATTCACCCCATAGTTAGCAAAAAAATCAGATAAACTATTTCCCTCTCTATATACATGGGAAATGAAACATTGGTCGAAATAACCCAATATATCTAAGGCATCAAGGATTAGGGATTCCAATGTCCAAGAGGGGGAATATATCTTCTTAAGGTTATTGATAATATTGAGGGAATCAACCTCAACCCATACCTTGTCATAACCTCTAGACTGCCAACTTCAGACCATGATAGGCTGCAAAAGCTTCCACAAAAGGTTTGATGATTGTTATAGTTGAACCATTATGGAATTGTACTACTATTGAATGGAATTCACTATTAGATTATGTTGCAAAGTAGGCATGGAGGCATGAAAGCTAGTGCTGCAAATTTAGTGTTATTTTCATGCCATATTAATGTTGGAGTACAAGATTTTGCATTAAAAACTTTATAAGAATATTTTTATTATTTTCAATATTTCAAAACTCTAGCCAAAAAAAAATCAAGGAAAGTCATCAAGGTTCTTCAAATAGATAATGGGGGTGATTATTTCAACAACCATTTTGAGAAGTATTGCATATCAAAGGGGACAGATCTGCAACACACAATTCCTTATACCCCAACAAAATGGTGATGTTGAACGAAAAATTAGATCTTTAAAAGAGATGGATAATTGTATGATTTGAACTCTAAGGGCCTCACATCATCATATTGGGAGGAAGCAGTCAACTGTTCATGCTTACAAAATAGAGTTCCACATATAGCCTTGAAGGTTATCACTCCCTTTGAAGCTTGGAAAGGATGGAAACCAATAGTTGATCATTTCAAAGCTTTTGGCTCTCATGTAATGGCATGCATTTCAAAAGAACATCATAAGGCTTTGGATCCACAATCCAAACCTTGCATCTTTGTGGGATATCTAGATGGTGTAAAAGACTATCGCCTACTCTTCA